>PVJL010010010.1:0-52597 GCA_004026885.1 Lyroderma lyra | reverse complement strand
TCTTTTCTCTCCTATCCTCTTCTCTTTCCTCTCTGCAGCTGTTGCAACCTAACCTTCTGTCACTGTAACCTGAGGCAGGTTACCTTAGGTAAACCAGAAAATCAATGTCTCGGCTGTTCTTTTGTCCTTATAATCAAACCCACCTGAGATCTAAATAAAAACTAGTTCTAACTGTAGGTATTCATTTTATTTTGTTTTGTAGAACCCGTAGTGTCTTTTCACCTCTTCTCACCAAAACACTGAACTCCTTAACCTAATTGTCACAAAATTGCTATGGATAAAAACTTTTCATTACTTTTTTTATCATTGCCTTTATTTTCTAATTTTTGGAGGTTTAAAATTTGAAATGTAATTCATATAGCATAAAACTCATCATTTTGAAGTATATAATTCAATGGTTTTTAGTATATTCAGAGTTGTCCAACTATCACCACTAATTACAGAACATGTACATCACCCTGTAAGGACACCTCGTACCCATTAGCAGTCACTCCTTAGTCCCCTCTCTTGGCAGACCATGGCAACCATTAATCTACTTTGTGTCTGTATGGATTTGCCTATTCTAAAGATTTCATATAAATGGAATCATAAAATAGGTGGCCTTTTGTGACTGACTTCTTTCACTAGGCATGATATTTTCAACATTCATTCATGCTGAATAATATCTGTTGTATAAATTTACCACATTTTATTTATCATTTGTTATTTAATGGACATTTGATGAGGAAATGGTTTACCTTTCCTTTCTTTCACTACTTACTTCTCTTTCTCTCTGCCTCTGTCTCTGTCTCTCTCCCCCCGCCCCCCAACCCCATGTTACATTGCTTTTTGTTAATCTTATAATATTGGTTATAGGTTATTTGATTTCACAGATGGAAAATCCTGGTATTAGTTTATAAATGAATATTTCTCAAACTTTAATGGGTATATAAAATACATAGGTCTCCTTTTAACATGCAGGTGGTGTGCTTTCGATAGATTGTGGGGAGAGCCCGTGATTTGCATTTCTGACAAGTTCCCAGGCCATGCCGATGCTGCAGACTGTAGGGTACTCCTTGAGTACCAAGGATTCCAACCATAAGTTCCACGTGAAGGAATGTTCTAAGTCGGTTACTTCATGCCAGGCACACTAATACATGCATTCACAAATTTTATCTAAATACTTTCCCAGTAGCTATTGAATGCATGCCTGGCTGCTTTCATATAGTATTTAAACAAAGCATATTACAATAGTTTAAAACAGGGGTTGCCAACAAAGTTCTGTGATTTTTGTCTGCTACTTGTTTTTGTAAATAAAGCTTTATTAGAACTTAGCCACACCCATTCATTTGTATGTTGTCTAAGGCTGCTTTAGACTAGAACAGAAGAGTTGAATAACTGTTGCAGAAACCTATGGCTTCCTAATTGTGACTAAGACCACATGGTCTGCAAAGCATAAACTATGCAATATCTAGACCTTTACAGAAAAACTTGCCAACCCCTGGTTTAAAGACATATACATCATGAAACAATTTAAATCAGTTTACTAAGGCAAATCTACATACTGCCTAAAGAACTTAGGGTATAGAACTGCAATAATTCACCAAGGACACTTCATTTAGTTGGAATTGATGTTCATCAAGAAGATTTCAAATACGTACCACTTTTTAATCATGGCACAATAGAAAAATAAAAGTGTAGTCAATATTTTCAACCACTGAAACATTTAAAGTTTGGTTTAGCTCAACGCTCTGTCAAAGTTATACAACCGAACAGCTGACGATGGCTGGAGAAAAAGACAAACCATAATCACAGAATAATGCTATGATCACTAAAATCAACACAGTTCTTAATGAATATAGCAATTAATTCCCTAATCCATTTGCATTCCCACACTACTAGATGACTATCTGTGCCTTTCCTCTTTGCTCAAACCTCATCTCCCATTCTTAGTCTTGAAGACTGTGTCCTTTCTACTAAGAAAATGAAATTTATCAGAAGAGAATTTCCATTTGTCCTATCACTACATTCTCTTGTACCTGTATGTCAGCCTCTAAACTCTGGTGTTGTCTTTGTTTCACCCCTTAAATTGCTTGTGTTCTTGACAAAGACCAAACTTTTCACTTATGTATCACATTTCTGCCTCTGTCACTTACTTCAGAACATCATGGTGGCACTTCCTTCTTACTCCTGCACCATTAAATTTGTCCATACTTAATCGCCTTCCATTCTCTGGTAAGCTTGCCTTAACTAAGCTTTCATCTTTATTCTTCCCTAAAATTACTCCTATTAAGGCTTCCCTAGTACAAATCCCAATAGCCATTGTCAGTACTAAATTTGTCAGTGGCCATTTACACAAATGTGCACTCGGTTCTTTCGTGACATATTCATCCCTTGGTGTCTAAGACCTAAACTCTTGTTATTTTTCTTTTATTACTCTAGCCATTTTCTCTCATCCCTTTTGCTATTTCCTTCTCCACTCTCTTTTGCTATTTCCTTCTCATCTACTTGACCTCTAAGCCTGGATCCTCTTCCTTTATTGATCTATGCTCAATCCCTTGATAAATGATGGTTTATAATACCATGTATGCAGCGATGGCTTCAAGATTTGTATCTCTAGCCCAAACCTCTCCTGTAAACTCTGGAGTCTTAAGATCAACTGTCTTCATACCATCTCCATTTGGATATCCAATGGGCATTTCAAACATACTGTGTCTGCAACTGAATTTCTGACTTCCTCCTTCACCCCAAATATTCTCTTACTCATTTCAGTGAATTGTAATTTTATTTTCACAGTTGCTCTGACCGAAAAGCTTGGAATTACTCCTGATTCTTTTTTTTTTCATACCCTATATACAATCCATCAAAACATCTTGTCAACACATTTTAAAATACATCTGGAATAAAACCACATTTCTTCATTTCTACAGCCACCCTCTTCATCCAATCCACAACCATCTCTCACCTAGATTATTGTAATAGTCTCATGGTGGGTATCTCTGCTTTCTGCTCCTTCTATTTTCACTGCAGCAGCCAGCAATCCCATTAGAATACAGTGCCACTCTCTACATCCTCCAGGAACTTCCCGTTTCGCTCAAGAGTAAAAGCCAATGTGTTTCCAATGGATCATGAAGAACGATACACCAGCTCTATGACTTCATCCAATTTTCATCTTCTTTCACTCACTCAGCTGCCTGAACCTCATTGCTTTTTCACAAGCTTACCAGTCATATTTGTGCCCTGGAGCCTTTATACTTTCCGTTCAGTTTATCTGGAGCATTCCCTGGGTATTCACATGGCTTTCTTCATTTCCCTCGGGTGTTCATTCTTTCCCTGTTAGGATTTCCTTCCCGATCGTTCTCTGATTTAATATTCTTCACAGTCTTCATGACCCCTAAACAGACTATTTCTACCTGGTTATTTTGGTTATTGTCTTTCACCTGCCATTAACATGTAAGCTCTGTGAGAGCAGGGATTTCTGTATTTTGTTTATTGTTATATCTTTGCACGCGTCTGACACATAGTAGGTGTCAATACTAACGTTGAATGAATGGTTTTCAAGCTAAGTAAACATTGGTTTTGTTCATGTGATGAGACAACTAAAGATGCAACATCTTTGACTTCTAGACGGGAGGAGTTTCTCTGGCTAAAGCAATTTCAGCTCAATGTTATCTCTTCTCAAAGGGTGATCTGGGTGATGTTACTTGTCACTTGTCATTCTTGCTGTCTTTTTTTTTTTTTTTTTGCCTTTTTTCTCTACTAGATAAAAAGACATAGGGTTGACTTTTGCCATCATTCAAGAAAAACTTCAAGGGCTGTTCCAGTGCTTTCTCCACAAAATGCCTTCTTGTGTCAGAGAGTAAGTCACCAGTGCAGCCCTGTGTCTGCCTTTGAGTTGCTTTAATTAGAGAAACTCCTGTCATTATCACAAAACATCCCAGGTGTCCTGATTAAAACAAACAACAAAAAGGAAGCTTTTATCCCACAGAGAAGTCATCTTTAGAAAGAGCTTAGCTGTTACAAAGGGAGCATTGTGGATTTGAAAAATTATTTCCTATTTTCAGAAAACAAAGATAGCTTTTTAAATATCCTTGAAAACTAAAAAATAATGTTTTAAATCGACTCCCAAAGGGGCTTCTAGCCATTACATCTTGCCTTGTACGCTGACTCTTTAATCTCTACCTAATGACAGATGAAGTCCCATTCAAATTCCATGGAATTCTTGTAAATGTGTTGTTAACTCTACCTTTACAAAATCTAGGCATTTTACATCTTGTCAGTAGGATTAACATATAAATATTTTATGTTTATATTTACATATTTGAATTTGTCTCTGTTATTTAGAGACTACTGGTAAACTTTGCCCAATAAAAGTACAATCTAAAAATTAAGACTAAATAAGAAGTCAGATTTCCTGTTGAATTGCTCCCTTGCTCTGAGGAGGTTTGCCAGTACAAAGAACCAGTCTGCAGTAACCCCTGACAGTGGTTTTTGGCTAACCATCAAATGATTAACATTATTCATATGTATTCAAAAGTACAAAAGCTGGCTACACTTTATACTGCATATAGAATTGTGCTATTTCATATTTTTAAATGTTACCAAGGGATTTCATTTTTTAAAAATTGATGTGCTATGGATTGCTTGTTTTTACATAGAATTGTGTTTATATTGAACTCTAAATCCCCAACTTTTTTGCATGCATATATAATTATGTGACTTTTCTATCTATTTTCAAATTCTCTGTGCCATCATACTTTTCTTCCGTCTTTCTCCAAGTGTGAGATTTCTAATAGTGCCCTTGGTTCCTTTTCTTTTTCTAATGTCCTGCAAGACTTTATTATATCAAGTGATCCTCTATACCATCTTTCTAAGAGAATCCCTCTTTTCTACCTAAAATCTAACTATGTCTCTTTTAAAGAAAACAAACATCTCCTGTTTCTAACTTGTGATTTATGACACAGACATACCTCTCTTAATGCTGTTATAATTAAAGTGTATTTGACTCATTTCTGAGTTTAAATTGTTAATCTTTAACCAAATCTTAATCTTTAACCAGAAACCCATCTACCTGACTTGGAGGTTAGAGAACACCTTAAGTGGGTCAGTTTACTGTGTGGATGGTCACAATAACAATAAGTAATAGATTTTAATTGTGCTTTATATTTATAAAGGACTTTTAGAAATAGTGGCTCATTTATTCTAGAAGACTCTTAACCTAGTGCCTCAACAAGCAGAATTTAGTTTATATTTGTTGTTGATTCTTAAAATTATTTTCTGTAAAACAAGATTTAAAGTATAGTAATGGGGATATAAAAAGAACCTTCCTTATGTTTTCACTCCACAATTCTCTTAGAAATGTCTAGTATCATGTATTTACTATTTCTGTTTTTCTGTTATTTATTTTACATTGATATCTGTCTAGAAATCTAAGAAAAAGTTTTATAAGCAACCTTATAAAAACTTTCCAATAATCCCTCAATTATCAAATTAATTTTTAGTCCACAGTCTTCCCATGTTCTTTTAAAATTTTAATATTGTTGAAATCTAGCTCCTCTTGAAAATCTCTTCTCTTGACTACTGTATAAGAGTCTCCTATTTTTTTCTCTGGTTATGCCTCATGCAACAACAAATGTTCTTGTACCTTTCACCTTTTACCCAAGAATTTATCCTTGACTCCTTATAATTTTGGGGGAGCATCCTCCTCCCATATGCAGACACTTTGTCAGTCTGCATCTCTGGCTCTGTCCTTTTTTTTTTTTTTCTATGTTCTAGCTGATTATGACACCTTAGCTGACTCCCATTTGCAAACTTTACATGTCCTCATCTAATTGTTTTTTATCTGTCTTACCAATCCTACTTCTTTATTTTAATAACAGTCCACCATTCCTCAAATCATTCAAGTTTGAAATTTTAATTATGTAAATTTTCCTAGCCTCCTTTGTTAATTCTACCACTGCCACCTGGTCTTATTACTTCATTCATTCACACATCAACAGCCTGCCTATTCTCTTACTTTCTATTTACAACCATTGAAACAGCCTCTAAATTTTGCTTTTATACTGCTAATTTCATCCTCTAATGTCCTATATATTTATTTATTTTTAAATCATGTTTCTGGTTTCTGATCATGATCCAGACCTAGGGACCTAGTCTCCTGGAACTCAGCTTTGCAGCCCTGGATTCTTGACAGGTGTTAGTCTCTTCAACCCTGTTTATTCCTTAATATCATTCTTCATGAAGACTTCCCTGATCATTGTGGCTGCACGCGACTCCCCTCCCTTCTAAACTCTCACAACTTATCATCATGTTCCTGCGTGGCTTACTTGCTGAATTGTATAATGGCTATTTATTGGGGGATTGTAAACTCACCACAGATGAATCTGATGCTTAGTTACCTTTATGTATTTCATATTAACTATTCCAGTGCTTTACATATTATAGGTACATGATCATTGTTAAATGAATAAAGAAGCATCTAATATAGATTACATTTGTAGCACAGTTGCTTTATATGGCATTAGGAATCCTTCAATTCTCTAGTATGAAAGATATTGCTCAAGATAACATCGTATAGTGTATGAATCAACTGATATATTCATAATTTTGTTATGGGTGTATGGGGTTATAGCCTCCAATTATATGGGGGTCCCTATATAATTAAGAAAGAATACAAGTAAAGGATAGAGAGGACCATTATCCTGGGAGTTTTCTGAAAAGCATAGAGCCAAAAGCCTGGATTTGGCATTACAGATCACAGCTCCCATACTCCATCACCCTCACCACAGGGGAAAAATAATCTTGTACGTGAAACTTGAGAAGTCCCATATAAATATGCAGAAATTTACCCCACTCTTCAGAAACAAGGTAATACTGGCCATTATGTTGCTGAATGCCATCATATTATATGGTGTTAAATGATACGGTGTTGGTTGTATATTCTACACGTGATTTCCGAGAGTTATATATTACATTTTTTTCAGAAAAAATAACCTAAAACTTTTTTTGCTTTAATATTTCATGTTAAAACAGATAATATTTCAACAGAATATGTTGTAATGGGGGCTATTTTGAATGTAAACTGAAGCAAAATTAATTAGAAGCTGCTGAAATGCTAGAGAAATAATCCTAATTTAAAATGGGCTCCATGTGATGTTTGATTTCATTACTGACAAATTCCGAATGAACTTCATTTATTATACTGTGAATGTTCATTATTTTTGCAATGTATTGCACACACATTTCCATTCCTTCCAACCTATTTTTTAGTCTCAGCATTTCTATTTTGACATTAGAAAAATATACAACCAAAATCTATAAGACTTTGATTAAATGTTGATACAGCTGATTTCAACACAGCCAAAGCCAGTGACCATACATGGAATCTAAACAACAGCTAGTAATTACAATGTCAAAGGCATGTATACACTGTGAGTTATGTTTCATTGTCTGGCATGCAAATATAGTCTCCGTTTCCTTTACACTATGTCCAAAGTATAAAGAAAGCCAACCAAAGAGTTCTGTTTCGTTTACACAAAAGAACAAGGTTCAATCATGTTTGATAAGTTGCAAATTACTGGTAATACCACAAGTGTTGTTACAGCTGCTAAGAATGGTCAGGAGGATGTACAAAATGCAGCAAAGGCATGAATCAAAAGAAAAAAAATCTAAACAAGTTTGAATGATGGTGTATAGTATGGCTAACTTTAACTTCACTCGGGGCCTGGAAATGCCATATTGGGTGCAGTGTGAGGTGCCTCATATGGAATCTGGCCTTTTGCAGATATGCTGGGCTTTCAACTCTTTTCATCCAAACAAAGTGGCCTCCCCTTGCTTGCATGCAAACATAGCATTTACAAATCAAATTTATTCTATAATTTAAGCTCTGAGCCACCAGGGACAAGGAACAAAGATAGTGAAAACATTCAGAGACAATAAGAAGCAATTTGATTTTTTCTCAACAAAACTGAAACCCCTTCCTAAGGATCAGACCAAGTTGGTATTTTAAAAGAAAAAAACTAATAAACAAGCACACACTACACTTTCCTGTGAACCTGAATATTTGAAATGAGAGAACTTTGAAAGTCTCTCATTCATGTTGGATTTAATTCAATAAGCATTTATTAAACCCCACTGTATGCAGCAGTTTCTCATTCACATGCTTTGATCTCTGTCTCACCATCCTTACCAATCCAACAATTTAGGTAAATGTGTTTTAGAATGGGAAGAAGGCTAACCAAAGCATTGTGTTAGTGGAAAAAGAGGTATAAATAATAGTTCTTATTCCTAGTGAGTGCGGTGAACTTAAACAACCTTCTGAGCTTCCCTACCCCTTTGTTTGTGTGCAAAATGAAGAGGAATGAGGAAAATCAGAACTTGCCAACCTATGAGCCAAGTGTGGCCTGCAGACATGTTTACTTGGATACATAACGCAAACTGGGTTTAAACACTTAAAAGCCAGGACACGTTATAGAAAACTTTAGATTTTCAGCCTCACTTGAAAAAAATACGTAAAATCTGGCACCGTGAGGCTTGCATTTCTAAAAGGCACGTGGAACGTGCGACCTCCTCTTGAGTGCAGGGCTTGTCGCCGGGTTACATGTCCCACCCTTAATGGTCGTTTTCTCCGCTGAAAGTTTTGAAGTTTTTAAAGTTTGCCTTCAGACTCACCTATTGATGATTAAAGATACACCATATTCATAACAAATATAGATAGAGTTGATATCAAGTGAGAGCAATGGTAGAATTTTGCCCCACCTCATAGTTAGCATACTCTTACTACCACTATTATTAATAATAATAGCAAATATTTAATGACCACAAAGTTTGTGCCTGGCTGAATTCTGAGTGCCTCCATACAGAATAACTGCAGTAACACTCAAAACAATCTATTATAATGTAAGTTCCAAGAGGACAAACTTTAGCAAGATTCTGAGTCATCGGAGGGCTTGCTAAAACAGATTGTGGAGTGCCAACTCCAGAATTTCTTGTTGGGTAGATCTGTATTGGGGCCCCCAAATTTGCATTCTTAACACATTCCAGGCATGGCTGATGCTGCTGGGAAGCATTAGTCTAAATATCGCTTTATCTTCAGTGCCCACCAAGTAGTAGGTATTTAATAAATATTTTCTAAAAGAATAGACAGAAGCTGTATTGGGCAGATACTTTTATTCTATTAAGTGATGAGGAAATTAAGTAACCTGGCCAAGGTCACGTATCTAGTAACTATTACAACTAAGATATTAATACCTGTGCCTACATCACAGCATTGTAGTGAGGATTAAATAAGATAATGCCTGTAAAATCCCTTGGTATGAATTAAGTATTCAGTATGTGTTAGTTGTTTCTATTCTACCATGGAACATGATCTCTCTGACCATTTAACTGTGGAAAGCTTTTGGCATAGTGCCCAAGAAATTCCATCTAAGCTTTCGGACTTGACCTGCTTTTAAACTGAGTCATGAAGTCACTCAGGCTCTTGGTCCTCTCTGACATGTGTGCAGCGATGCTGTGGTGAAGGCCCGTAGCTGGAAGGCTCGTGTGCAACCTCATTACTTCTTCCAATAATTGAACTGGGTATTTTATCTCCAACCTATTTATTCCTGTTTTGGTTATTCCTGTAATTTAATTGAACATGCAGCACACCTATGATGGAGACATTCAAAATATAATGGATATTCCTAGGAAAACTAAAATTGAATGCTTTGAAAAGTCAAGTGAGTAGCTATCAAATAGTACAAGGTATGAGTGAAGAAATGGTAAAAGAATCAGAAAAAAAAATCACAAAAATGTTTAGTAATTCTACGTTGGTACTGCTTTTCATGTGTTAGATGATTTATTTGAAGTTTAAGCTTAAAGTGAAAAGAAATGGAACTGAGACATTACACATGATCCATCCTGGATGGGATTTTGGGCAAAGAAGGAAGCAGAGCACCAGAGTGACCCTGCACACTAGAGACGGATGCACTGTGCTGAGGTCAAAACGAGCCTGTGGCCCGTGTTCGTACAGCCTGTTTCTGAAAGAGCTGTCAAAACTAGTAGAAGGAAAAGAAGCAGCAGCAGAAGAGAAAGAAAACGATGAGGAGGAGGAAGAAGATGAGAAAGAGAACAAGGAGAAGGAAGGGGAGAAGGAAAAGGAGAAAAAGAAGAGGAGGAGGTGGGGGAGGGGAGGCACCCACAGAAGCATCAGGGACAGAGGACAAACGTGACCCTCAAAACCTAGACTATTAACCGTCTAGCCCTTGACTGAAAAAGTTGGAGGACTCATGTTATGCAATGAACAGGACTAGGTCTTCAGAATGCATATAAATATGCTTTCAATGAAAACATTGCAGAGATTCCCTGGTGGTGTAGTGGCTAGGCTTCGGCACTCTCAACGCTGCGGCCTGGGTTCGATTCTCAGCCAGGGAACCACCCTCTCCCCACCCCCCACCCCCGCAGAAAAGAAAATATTCCAGGCATGCGTATCTTTTTTTTTTTAATGCCGGTTAGTTTTAATTGATTTTTCCCTATTACTTAATAAGCGGTCTTGGTCATGTTGAGAAAGAAGTTTCCCACTCATAGAGGTGCTCACAAAATGTTCCTCTCTCATTGTTCATTTAACTTCTTTACTGCAAATCTGTTCACCTCCCTTTCAGCGGCAGGATTCTTTCAAGGTTTTATCCCTGATCCAGCATTTCTCAACAGCAGCCTTCCTGAATCGAATCTGCTCCTATGGACTTTGATATTCCTTACAAATAACAGCAAACTCATACAACTCCACCCTAATGACATTTTAAAGTGTATTCATTGATTTATCCATTGTTGACTGAGTGTGTGCTGGGTGCCAGGCAATGTGCTGGTCAGTTTTATCTGACCCCTGGTCTGTCTGACCTCAGGGCCTCGTTTTCATATCAAGTTGAACTAAGGAAACCCCCCGCATCTGCTTTCTCTCGTTCCTGTGTGGGTCCTTTTCCCAGCTAGGGTCCCTGCATGCATTATTTGGGAGGAGAATGCAATTCATTTCTGAATTACTTTGCTTGATACAAGTATGACCTCATTCGTAGGAATCTTGGCTAGATGAGGCAGGAGGAAAAGGTAAGCCTGGGTAGTATAACCTTCATACATTAGCCATTTTCCCCAAAATGTATAGAGGTATTGGAATTTTTTTTTTTTTTTTTTTTTTTTTTTTTTTTTTTTTTTTTTTTTTTTTTTTTTTTTTTTTTTTTTGCGTGTGTGTAGCGTAGAACAACCTTAGGAAATAGTATTTTTTTTTAAAGGCCTTTTAATCTCCAAGGTAAAATAAAGGTGTACTATAAAGCCATATGGTAATACTTTACAACAGCTGGGCTGAGACAGTGTACTGCTAATTTGTGTAGTTCTTTCATGTTTGCTAAATGTATTTCTTTTGCTCAGTGCAGTTCTGAAGGCAAGTGTATTATTAATTGCTAATTTTGCCCCCAGTATTCCGATATTCACTGCTAATTACATAAACCGGTATGCTAGAATCTCAGTGAACTATTTTTCTTCTGCTCTGAGATATTTGATCAGAAAGAATTCCACCTCTGGAACAACTTGTATGAAGTTAGCCTCCTGGGACAGTTCTAATTTACAAGATCTTTACTAAAAAAAAATCAAATCTGTTTCAAAGAGATTACATTATAAATGTAAACTTCCTAATGAGCTTGAGTGAAATGCTGTAGGCTACAACTGGTGAACTTTGAAAGTTTTTACCCTTTTCCTCTTCCTATATATATATTTTTATGTAATCTGTACCCTAAGCCCTGTAAAGAGACCAGCTGTTACAGTGAACTGATGCTTGTAGCCAAATCCTGCATTTTCTCTGATATAGGTGATCCTTCCCTTTTTATTTTTGTCATTAAAAAAAATTACTACTAATAAAAACAGCTAACACTGCTGATTATATACCAGATGCCAGTCTAAGCACCTTTGCATAAAATACCTCATCTTATCTTACAACAAGTTAAGTAATTTGCCCAAGGTTTTTCAGCTATTAATTACATTAAAAGAAAATATGGCACTTGAGCTTGCTACGAATTGAGATACATACATATATATATATATATATATATATATATATATATATATATCATGAGGAAATCACAGATGGCAATTATTTGATTTTTTTAATGATAAATATTGCCATCTTTTAGCGGTCAGAATCCTTACTTGTGTGATTTTGATGCTATTTCTTTTTATCTCTTGGCATATACGAGGGCTGTCTGGAACGTATCCAGCCATGTAATATGAAAAATAGAGGCATTTATGGCTAGATTTTTCCAGACAGCCCTCCCATGTGAAACAGACACAATTGAAAATATGTCCCAATAAAGTGATTTATAACTTTCTTTGTTCTGAACTTATTTTTTTATTCTTTTAGTGTTAGTCTAAGAATAATTTTTGAGTAATAAATGATCCTAATGAATATTGTCAATTGAATGACAAATGCCTGTACATAATTACTTATGTATATAACTCTAAGCATATGAAAATACTCATTTTTGTATCTGGCACTTAGTTGTTTGCATAAGCCCACTGGTCTGTCCCTCAGGTGACCTGCACTCAAGGTCCAAACTAATCACTATTGTTACGTGTATAACCCTGGACATGTCTCTTTATCTCTGAGGACTCCAATTTCTTATGCACAGAGAGAGTTCTCTGAACAGAAAGAACTTTTCTCTCGTTGGCAGTCAGTATCTTACAGAGTTAATTTCAAGGACAAGCTCTCAGTTTCCCACCGGTTGGTAGAAACAGAAAGACAGAGGAGGGAGACACTTTAAGCAGCCATCCTCTGATGGGTATCCAACGTTCTCTCACTATCTCTTCTCCTCTTTTGCTCCCATCAGTAATTAGGCAAATCAGGTTACATGTACTTTCTATTCTCCCTTGTCCAAATCCAGAAAGTTAAATCGCTTTGCCTCTTCACTGCTGTCCCACCTTCAGTGTAGATCCTCAAAGAGAAGATGTTGAGGCCCCGGAAGCCCACAGCGGCAGTCCTTTCCAGGTCGGGCACAGTCACATTTTCAGCAGTCGTCATTCTCTCTAAAGGGCACACTTTTCAGGCCCCCTGAGCGAGATGAGAAACGTTGTGAGAGACACATCAACTATGAACTTTATCAGTAGTTTCTGGGTCTCACAGATATTTAGAAATTGCAAATGAAATCCTAAAAACATAATGCTGATCACCATGGGTGACAGAAATGAAGGTTATTCGTGACCTGGATAGGGAGGGAAGACTCAGAAGGACTGTGATAGTAAGGAAGAGAGAAAGATGGAGATGGATATAATGAGTACCCTGTACACCTAAGTGTCTATCAATTAATAGTTTGCAGCCACAGTATTTCTCTATCCTTACATATTAAAGTTTGGTCTTTGAGGGTTTGTCTCAACTTAGCATAGGCAGTATTGAGCATTCATGAATTTTGTTTTTTCTAAAGATACCCTGTGTTTACTGCCTGAATGAGGCCTAAAACTGATTGCATCTTTTGCAGGAAGGAATGTATCCACGTGAGGTGAAGAGGTGTGAATTTAGGGAAGTGAAATGTACATTCTGAAATGTTGATAATTAGAAAATGTAAAGACACTTCTTGCATAATTTCTCTAAAGCCACTCCCCCTAGCTTTCTTAAATACACCCCAAGAATATGCAGCAGTCAGTAACAAGTCAAAGGGCCAGAGCTGCTCTCCACTTCGTGGTTGACCTTGGCTGGCCCTGATGGTTGCCTCCCTTCCCACCCCCAAGTATTACCCTCTTCCTGTTTCTGCTTAGAAGATTTCTGTGGTGCAAATGGGAGACATACTCTCTTCTCCTCCTTTCTTTTCTTCTGAGGTCGTTATCCTTATTATTCCTCTAACCATATGGAGAAAACTGGGTGTTCCAACAGCTGATGTGAGAATCTCTTTGCAGGGTAAGCTGAGCTTTGCTGAGAACGTATTTTGAAAAGCCTATGGTAGGGAAGGAGCTTGACTAGGAAGTGCATCTAGGGTTGGGGAGCAAGGAAAAGCAATGGTGCTGAACATCGTGTGGGAGGAATGGTGAAAGCTGTGTGACCTTGTAGTTGGCATCAGGAAGGAAAGACTTGGCAAAGGAAAACGTCTGTTTTACATGAAATGCCAATGGGCTGTGGGACGTTACCTACCCACCCCAAGCCACAGTCCCATAAAAAATTCAAAAATAATACACTAAATGTGCTCAGATTTCTTACGAAAGACAGTAAAAGGAATTGTGTTTTGGGTCGAGATTGGCATTGGATGAAACAGAGCCAAAAAATTGGCATTGGTTGACATCAGAGTGTCCCTATTATCCTGAGGCTAAGGCTCTCGTGGGTTCTGGAGGAAACTTTCTCTGCATTTCTCTCAGCTGCAGGAGTTTCCTACCATCTACACCCTCAGCATAGGCACCAGGTTCAGGGAAGAAATGTGTCAGAGCCTCCGACTAGTATGAAGAGTGTCAGAGGCACAACAAAGATGTAGGCACTGATGGATATTAATAAATGTTTAGCCAAGTGCCATTAATTTTCCTAATCTAATCTTCTTATAAATCTCCATTGCATGTTATTATGCCATACCCAAGCCATGAGTCTACCTGCAGTTGTATCACCAGTTACATTATTTTCACCATAAAAATCAAGAAATGTTGAAATCTTACATTGTTTTACATTTGCCAGGAATTCTTAGTTGATGAAACAACCATTCTCAAAGGCCTCATCTTCTCCGTTATCCCAGTTTAAACTAAACACAGAAACTATTTGGTTAAAACGGACTGCAGACACAAAGAAAAATGATTTCCAAACCCTCCAGTCAGGTGAAAAAAGTCACTGGCATTTGGTCCGGGGATCTACAGCAGTGTTCCTGGAGCCAGGAGCTCACACAGTGCTTCCTGCCTGCCTTGCTGCTGGCAGATATGGCCTCTGGTTGGAAATAATCGTTTTTAATAATGCAGATCATCACAAGAGCTCGTGGGAAATCACTCTAAATATTACCCTTGGATTTTGGTATAGAAATATAGCAAAGGGAAATTGTCCTTGTGATGCTCAAGGGTTAGAATAATATGGAAAAACCAACTCAGTTCAAATAATTTATTGTCTCTGCCATGCTTTTTGCATAGCACAGCTTAAGCTGTCATTCACCAAAGGGCTATTTATACAGTCTGAAATTCCAAAGGATTCCTGGATTTGTGTTCTTCTACTCTCTTTAAATGATGCATAATAAGGTACTCTACAGAGGTCTTTTGTAATGAACGTGGAGCTGTTTAGTTTAGGCCCCATCAAAGGGATGGAAGAACAGTAACTGGCTGTTTGAAATTTTATATTATAGAAACTATACTCTGCTACCACTTGAATTTGTTAGCATCTTTAAAATAAACTTTATCCCCAGACAAAACCAAGTAAATCTTTGTATTCTTGACATTTCACTGCAGAGGCCAAGGAGAGGTGTAAATAGATGCCCCGAGGAAGAGGGGAAGTAGTTTTCCTAGAGGAGCATTCTGGAGGAGATATGCCAACGGTTGTTGGTGGTGTTTTTTTCTAAAGGTGGTGAAGTTTTTCTTGACTTCTTTGACCTAATTATAATGCTTGTTTTCTGGCCAGGCATGGCAGGGTTGAGATTTGAGTTGTAAAGTTGTCAAGCCCAAGTCCTGCCGGCCTTCTCAAACTGAATGTCGTTCAAGAACCCCAGGTCAACATGTTCAAACTCTTGCCTCCAACCACCACCCCCAAGTACCTGGTGTTTCTCCTCATTCTTCATGTCAGCAAGTGGCAGATGATTTCCACCCAGGCATCCTGGCACAAACGTGGGAGTATAGTATGGGGAACAATAAGAGGAGAGATACTTAGTGACATGTGGGGCACACTCACCAGGTAGTTAAAAATATGGCTCTGATAAGATCAGTAGATTGTTATCAACAATAATGCCCTAATTGTGATAATGTACTATAGTTTTGCAGGATGTTATTATTGAGTGAAACTGGATAAAAGATATACCAAATCTCCCTGGATTATTTCTTACAACTACATATGAATCTATAATTATTTCATAATGAGTTAAAAAAAACAAAAATTATGTCTCTTGATTCAGGTATAGAAATGCAGATCAACAGTAGCCTTTTAAGCACAAATTTTATTTTGATCACATGATAGATGCATACATGAATATTATAGCTAATTTAAATGATTTTTTTTCTATTATTCTAGCCCTCTGATTTTGCAATTTTGAGCTGTAAACCAGATAAATCAAACAACAGTCTTAGGCTGTTTGATGTTCTATGCAAAAAAGTAGGCACAAAGCAACACTCTGAGGTGATGGAGTCCATGCACGGCTAACCTTGCACTCAGTAGATTTCTTCTCTTAACATGTAGCTCTATCATTGAGAGACCTTTACTTTCCTCTCCCAGATACCAGTATGGTTTTTCTAATATGTGTGACTCACTTTATATCTCAAATTTCTCAAGGGGGTACTGGAACAGATTAAGATTATACAATTTATGGATTCTGCATTCAGATTAATGACCTAGTCAACAGTTGCTGGAATAGTTTGTGTCTGTGGGATTATAGTCTTATCTCTAAGGCCATCTGAGGCCCTCTCACTGACAGGATGTAGTGAGGAACAGTGCGATTGATTCTTTCTATGTAATGTTTTGGGATGTGGTTTGTTTGAAACACGAAGAAATCAGGATAAAGTTTAGCTTTACCAAAAAGAAACACTCAGCCTATAAAAGTTGTGTCCTTCTCCCAGGAATATATATCTTGCCTCTCCGTAATTTCTCAACCTAATACTTACTTAAAGAAATAAGTAAAACATCCTGTCAAAATTTTAATGACAACCAATAAATTTCCAAGTTTTTAGAATTTAAAAAAGAGCAGATTATTTGAATGAGCTCCTGGCCCATAAATTACATATCCATCTACCAGTTATTGGAAGTGGAATGCAGTCATTTTTGGTAATTTTAGCAGAAATAAAGGTGTGACACAAGAACAGATGAAACTTAAAAGATAAGAAAAACTTTTCTTCCTTTTGGTGTCATAGACTATTTAGGATTTGCTCTCATCAAGCGCTTTGATATTTTCCTCTGTTCATTTTACACAAAAGGATATATTTATTCCTTGGAAAACTTAATTGATGATCAATTACATTTAACAAGTTAATTCAATTTTAAATTATATGATGTAAATAAAGGTTAAAGCTAATTTAAGGCTGCATTTTTTTACTACTGTATAAAGTATGTTTAGAAAAGTCAGAAACAACAATGTTTTTGATTAAGGTTTGGTTAAGGCTGAAGAGTTTCAATAAGATAATTTTTATAAAACTCTGAACTGGAGCCAATACCTGCTAAAAAATAACTGGATATATCAAAGACATCTTAGAAGTTTAAAAATAAAGTCCTTGAAATCCTTAATCAGGAAACAAACTTTGTGTGTATGAGGTTGGACAATTAATTTTGAGAACTCATTCTAGAAAAAATGCTACCTACCTCATTGCTGAATATCACTACAGTCACTTTTGAAGTACTCCCCTTGGGAAGCTATGCACTGATGACAGCACCTAGTCCACACTTCAAACCAATTTTAGAACTCTTTCTGGAATGGCCATCAGAGTTGTCATCATCAACAAAATCTGACAATTAAGTTCACGAACTTGCCATCATGAGTTTATGTTGACAGCACTGTACAAATAACTCTGTAAGGTGTAGCCAAGTTTATGACACTTACTGAGTTGTTTGTACAGTTGTTTACTGTGTTATCAGATGAAGTGTTGGGTTTATTCTTTCTCAACCAATGTCATTCCCACTACCTTCTCCTTCTACCTCTTTCACTCACCCCTCATACTCCATGAATGTGTCGAGTTTTCTCATGTCTCCTAATTTTTGCAAAGTTTATAAACTCTCCCTGGAATATTTTTCCCATGCCTCTCATACCTGTCATCTGACTAATTTCTAATAATGGCTCTCATCATGTCTTAAAACTGAAGAATTTTCTTATCTTCTCAATAGGTATGAAAAGTCCCTTAGTTCAGGGACCGTGTCTTTTTTTTTTTTTTTTTTTTTTTTTTGCTTTTTGGTATGTGGATAGTTCCCCTGACCAGGAATCGAACCCAGGCCGCAGCACTGACAGCGCCAGCGCCGAAGCCCCAAGCCACTACACCATCAGGGAACTCCCAGGGACCGTGTCTTGATCACCATGGTGTTTGCATGTTTAATTAGATTTAAAGACTCTTGTTTATGGCAGGACACAACACAGTGGCGCTCAGGTAAATGAAAGGTAGAACTCTGTTACTTAAAGCTCCAAAGGCGAGAAGGATGCCAAGTGGGGCCACACAAATTGTGGCACCCAGGACAGGTTACGAGCAAGCTGGGGCTGGAGCAGGCAGCTTTCTGTGTGGCAGATGGGGTGAGGTCAGCTAGATTGCCCAGACTCCCCATAGTGGGCTAAATTCAACAACCTGGGGGACTCTGGGGCACAGGGGCTGTCCCAAGTTGTCTGGTGCCCAGCCCTTGGCAATTGAAAGAGTATATAGTGACCCTGGAGTATAAGAACACAATAAGCAAAGTGACTGGAGTATGGACTTGAGCAGCTGCTCAAGATGAGGATCTCAGTGGCCTCCAGCCAGGCCTCAAAACTAGTTCGAGACATGTCAAACAAACAAAAACAAAGAAACAAATATTATGCTATAGTTCAGTACCTAATTATATGCTCAATAATATTTATTGACACAATGAGTGAAAAACATGAATATATGTTACCACTTGGTCCTAATACAGTATTTTTGTTTTTTCTCAAACTGAAATTCTTTGGTATAATCTTACAAGTGCCCAATGTCATTTTTCCAGTCACTAAGTATCTCCAGATCTCAGTTTTCACATCTCTAAAATGGGTCTCAGACTCCTGCCTACCGTAATGGGAATAGATTTGATACAATTAAAAATGCAAATATTTTATTTTCAGAAATCTTGACTTGATAATTATATTTATTCAAGATAAAAATACTGTAATGCTTGCTGCGTGGCCACATTTTGATAGGTTTGACGAAGAAAAAGAGTTTCTAGAACCAGAAGGCCAAATTTGCTCCATGTTTTCAAAAATATACTTAAAAATTAGTCTTTTTGTAAACAACGGTCTTCTGAAATATGAATGCTGACACTGAAGGCAATAAAGCTAATTCATGAAAGAAAAAAATAGATTTTATTTTAAAAGATTTTTTCCACATTAAGAGCAATTTGGATATTTTGTTTACTTTTGTTGTAATTGCAAGATAATATTATAATATATCTTACACAGCTATATTATTACTTGTCTAGCTATAAGTAATAAGTCATTATAAGCCACAATATATGTTGAACTACAACTAGTCCATCATGTCTTTATTTTATTTTATTTCATTTTTTATTTTTAGACTTATTGGGGTGACATTGGTTAATAAGAATTACATAGGTTCCAGGTGTACAATTTTATAGTGCATCGTCTGTGTGTTGTATTATGTGTTCACCCCCATTGTCTTTAATAGTCTTGAATTGCATATATCTAATTAAGTTCCATATCTCTAAGGAAAGTGAAGAATGGATAAAAACAAGCTCACCCAAAACATTAAAACAAATGCAGGGTTATTAGACTTCAATTGTGAAGAAAGAACTCATTTAGAGGACCGTATTTTTTTCTCCTTGCTGAAATCTTTTTTATTTTAATTTTTAAGTTTTGAAATAATCACATGAAACTTGCAAATACAGTACAAAGTACTGGATTGTTCCTACCCCCCACCCCAATTTTTGAACGTAAGTTGTCAACCTGATATACTAGTTAAATATTTTGTTTTGTGGTTTACTAACAACAAGGCTAGTCTCCTACATAACTACAACACAATCATCAAAATCAGGAAATTAACATTGATATATTACTATCAATTTAGACCCCACTCAAGTTTCACCAATTATTCCAACAATGTCTTTTATAGCTAAGGATTCAGGTCAGAACCCTTAGTTGTTACGTCTCTAAATCCCTCCAATCTGAAATAGCTTCACATTTGTTTCTTGATTTTCATGACCTTGATACTTTTGCAAACAACAGGCTACGTATTTTTACAATTTTGCTCACTTCAGTGGGTCTTTCTAATGTGACCTCATGATAAGGTTCAGGTTATGCATCATTGTGAGAAATATCACAGAAGTGTTGCTGGGGTCTTTTTGTAGCACACTATCAGGTGGCTCACAATTTCTGTTTATTCTACTGTCGCTAGAGCTGATTTTGATCATGCTACTCAAGCTGACTCCTCATCCTAGGCTTCTATCCCATCCCATAGTGTGCATGCACTTCTCATCCTGTTCTGGCTGACAGCCAATGTTAGATCACCCTTCCTCACAATGTCTTCTTCACCCTGACTTGTTTTGTCTCACTGTGGTTTAGAACTAAATTTTTAGTAAAGGCAAGGAGAGGGCAGGAAAAGGCAAGGCAAGCAAAGCTAGAGAAGGAGGAGAGAAAATCTTTAACATCATGGACAGCATGTATCTACAACCTTTAATCAATGTACATTTCAGCTTTCTGGTTTGACATATAAAGGGCTTAGATTTCATCATGCTCATCTTTATTTAAAGAAAAAAACTGAAAATGGAAAATGAACATCTCTTCTTGGATACAGTAGAGAATTGAGGTCACAGAATAAACTATGATCCCTGAAACTGGGGAGTCAGCCAGATACAGAGAAATCACAGCTCACTAGGAGGAGAGACTGCCACGGGAGCCAGCAATGGGTAGAAATACATAAAGAGTAGCTGACTGAGTGCTGGAAACTGGTGTAAACCAGCTTGAGAGATAAAATCTGCTGGAAGCCTAGCCTTAGAGTTGGTTTACAGAAGTTCTACCTGCAGGAGCCCCATCATGTTCTTACTGTGAGATCAGAGCAAAACGCTCTGTGGTTCTAGCAGAAGGAGAGGGAAAGTAATCATTTGGAAATGTGCCCATATTATTCTGTTTTCCTTAACAAAACACTCAACTCTAGTCCCTGCTAGCTTTCCTGTCTCACATATGGTGTATAAAAGATGAGAACCACCAGTAAAGGTCATTGCCCAGGGGCAGTCTCAAAAAAAGATTGAGACTTACTCAGGACAGTAGAATGCTTCCCCTTCCCTGACATCTTCCCACCATATTCACAGAGAACCTATAATAATAACAAATGATTAAGCTGAAAAGAAAGAACAGGCTCAGATTCTATTTAATGATGATTTCTAGGGAAACTCAAGGACAACAGGGGATCCAAAAACAAAGACAGCAGAGAAAAGCTTAGCTTCTGAGACATACAGCTATAGCAAACAGTTGACGTAGCCCAACTCCTGGCAAGGTGAACATAACAACAATTTATACTAGAAATTTATTTATCCTGGTACCTTTTACTTGATGAATTATATCCCACTCCCCCCAACAAAAAAATTATAAGATGCACTGAAAGGCAATACATAAATAAATAATAATATAGTCTGAAGTCACAAGACAAGAATCAAAACCAGACTCGGATATGGTGGAGAACTTAGAATTAGCAGAATAGGAAGTAAAAACAGGATTAATATACTAGGGCTCTAATGGAAAAGAGTGGATAACATGTAAACAGATGATGCAAGCAGAGCTAGAAAAGCTAAAACTCAAATGGAAATGCCAGAAGTCAAATGTAATACAACAGAAATGAAGAATGTCATTGATGCCCTCATCAGTGGACTGGAAACATTGATTAAAAAGAAAATTAGTGAGACTGAAGATGTATTGATAGAAATATCCAAAACTGAAAAGCAAAGAAAAAAATACTGGAAAACAAAAACAAAAACAAAAGACCATAGGTATATCATATTCAAACTACAGAAAAACAAAGACAAAGGGAAAATCTTGATAGAAATCAGAGGAAAAAATACCTTGCCTGTAGAGGAACAAGGATAAGAATTCTCTTTGAAAAACACCTAACAAAACTGAAATTATGTATCTATTAGAGAAAGGTCTATAGGTCTATAGCAATTAAATGATTTTGTTCAATGATTAATAGCTTTCCAAAGCAAAAAGCTTCAGGTTCAGATGATTTTGCCAGCGAATTCCATGGTAAAAATAATACCAAGTCTCTACAAGAAATGATAGCAGTTCTCTACAATCTCTTCTAGGAAACAGAAGCTGGGTGAACACTTCCTAACTCATTCTATGAAGGAGCATTATCCTCATACCAAAACAAGACAGAGATAACTAAGAAGAAAAATTATAGACCAATGTTCTTCATAAACATACATGTAAAAATCTTCAACAAAACATTAGCAAAGCAAATCCAACCATTTATAAAAATAATCTTATACGATGACCTAGTGGGATTTATTCTGGGTATACAAGATTGTTTCAACACTTGAAAATCAGTTCATGTAACTGATCACATCAATAGGCTAAAAAAGAAAAAATTACTACATAATTATATCAATAGACACATAAAAGTCATTTGACAAAAGTCCAACATGCATTCATGCTAAAAATTCATGTTAGAAAAAGAGCTAATGTCACACTTAATGGTGAGAAACTAGATGCTTTCCCTCCAAGATCAGAATAAGAAAAGGTGTGTCTTCCTCATCACTCCAATTCAACTTTGCCCAGGAAGTCACAGCTAATGCAGTTAGAAAATAAATACATATGATTTCAGAAAAACTTTGGTCACAGATAATATATTTGTCTCTAGAGAAATTCACAAAGAATAGACATAAAACCTTCTGAAAATAATGATACAAGATTAATATACAAAATTCAATTGCTTTCTTAAATAGCGATAATTAAGAATTTGAATTTGAAAATATAAAGGCAAAAGCATTTTACATTAGTGCCCAAAAAAGGTGAAATACTTTGGTATAAATCTAATGAAATACGTATGTTACATATGAGGAAAACTATAAAACTCTGATGAAAGAAATTTCAGATAAATCAATGGAGAGATATTTAATGTTCATGGATAGATAAATTGAATGTTATGAAGAATAGCAGTTCTTCCCACCTTTATCTATATATGCAATAAAATCCCAATAAAAATACTAGCTATTTATTTTGTAGTTATCACATATAGATGCTGAAGTCTAAAGGGAATACAAACATAATACTGAAGAGAAACAAACCACTTGGTTATTGCAGCTTTAATCTTGAAATAGGTTAGGATTAGTTCTCCACTTTGTTCTATAAATGAATCTAAACATGTAAAAATTCAATCTAGATACAGACTTTACACTTTTCCCCCCAAATTAAGTTAAAATGGTTCATAGGCCTAAATACAAAACTATACAACTTGTAACATAAAAAAACTGGAGAAAAATCTAGGTGATTTTGTGTGTATCTGTGACTTTTGGATATGACATTAAAGACCTAATCCACAAAACAGAAGGTTTTAATTTTGATGAAATTCAATTTGTCAATTTTTGCTTTCATGGATTGTGTCTAAATGAGATGGAAAAAATTCAAAGCTGTTATCTTTTCCATTTACGTCCTATAGGCAATTTTATCAGACATATCACATGATATGATATAAATAGCATAAACCACTTCTTACATTATAGACTTGGCTTCTTATGCCTAACCATGCTGTGTCCCTATGGCAGGTACCGCGTAGCCTTTGCTGTGAAAGATTTTATTAGCAAGTTAATTAAAAACCCAAAAATTCTCTTTATAGAATAAGAATTCACTGTTAACCATTTAACATTAAGTAGATTCTACCCACTTCCCATCTCTTCCACCTCCATTGATTTTGCTTTGACCCTGGCACTATAACCTTCCTTTGTACATCCCCGTACATTTGTCAGGCTGTAATGAGTAACCACTAGAAAATGAGACGCTAGAGAAATTTAGAATTGAGAAGACCCCTGGAGATGCTCTGGTCACCATTCCCCAAATGCCTGGGTGAGATATAGCCAGAAACAAGGTTTGAAATTGTACACAGAACTGATATTTGGACGCTGTACCCTAATTTGCCCTGTATAATGTGTACTTTTCTTTGCCCAAATTTGTAAGGGAAAAATAAGGATTTGCATTATACATGGGTAATACTAATTCTGTATGTCTATGTTTTTAATTATTTTATTTGTGCTTATGAGTTAAAATTGTAACTCTAGAAATCAATAATGCTGTCATATGCAAAATAATACCCTGGAATATAATGATTGTATTTTTATATATAAAAATTTTTTATACATAAAATTTCTTGTACCTTCTATCTGTTCTTGTGTTTTGTAATTGTGTTATATAAACTTTCTTGTATCATAATATATTTTAAAAGTACTTAAATATAAACAAATAAAAACTTGAATTAAAAAATTAAAACAAAAGATGTTTTCCCTGACAGTGTGGGCCAAAAATGTGAGTGCGCGTTATACACAGGAGCACATTCTGCCCAGTAAAATATGGTAATTCTGCATAGATACCATGACTTTCTCTATTGACAACACCTAAAGTATAACTCAACTGTGATGCCTCAAGACATTGGATCTACAGCCTCTGGTGTTCTCCTTGCTAGAATAAAATCATACTATTCCCCATTACTTTGTGTTTCTGGCTCCCACACCAAACTCCACGGCAGGTGCTTCTGATTAGAACCTTAGAAGCTGCATCCCAGCTTCTAAGGTCTGATCAAGCAGGTATCTGATGTCTATAGTAGGGAAAAAAGTAAAAAATTCACAGCATTTGTCAAGGTTCCCATTACAAAATTAAACTCATCATTCCAGATGTCTAATGAGTAATGCAGTATACAACACAATTAGCTACCTTCATCTAGACAGAATACATAATTATGTTAAAGCACAGAAGAAGATTATATGGACGTTTTCCTGATCCACATCAAAAGTTTGGTTCATAATTAAGCTTGTATTTAATTGTAACCCTCAAACTTGTTCACCTTTTGTGGGTATTTAGCCATCTGTTCTCCATTCTGTATTTGTACAATTGTGTATCAATTTTAATCCAAATATAGAACATAGTTAGCCCTGTTACATTTTACTTTGTTAGTTTGTTCTTCTTTCCAAGTTTTTTAAATCCTTTTGAATACTGTTTCTATCACTCAATATGGTAATTTTCACTCCACAGTTTTGTGTCATACACAAATTGAATAAACATGCTTTTTGTGTTCATCTGAATGTCTGATAAAAATGTTGAAAAGAGTATAAAGCATTAATATTTTCATCTATGGTGCCACGTAACCATTAATCAATGTTACACCATATTGACCAAAATTAATTTATCTAAAGTTATATTAAGCACATGTTCATTCTTTTAGTTTGCATGATGATGATATTCAATAAATGAATGAAATTTAAAGGAAAATTTCTGTATAGTGGCAGCATTTTATAATCAGGAAGTGGGACATGATTAAGAATCAAGGATAATGTATTCTCCAATGTGTAGACAACATGCTTCTCAGGAAAATAAAATTAAAGAAACACAGATCACGATCTCTTGTATATTGAAGATCAGTCTTAATATGATATCCCTCTGAGTTTCACTGCATATTAAAATAGGAGCCAGCAAGCATTTCCTATGAAAAATTAGATGATACATATTTCAGACTTTGCAAGCCATATGACCTCTGTTGCAACTATGGAACTCTGACCTTGCAGCACAAAAGCAGCCACAGACAATACATAAATGAATAGGAATGATTATGTTTCAATAAAACTTTATTTATGAAAAAATGATGGCTAGATTTGGTGCACAGGCTATAGTTTGTGCATCTATGTTTAAAAGATGATTTTCCAAGAACAGCATGTAGACATGTGGATCTGCATGTGAATAGTAGTACAATCTTCCCAAACATAAGCTATATTTAATATTTTAGAAATTTAGTGCACTATGTACTTAAGAATAAGAACTGTCTGTCCTGTTCCCTTTGAACTTCAGTACCTAATAATGTTCTAGTACTTGATAGTTCTTTTTTCTGAATAAAAACATTTAAATGCTCTCTTCTATCTCAGATTCATTATTTTAGAGATAAATTAATCACTATACAGATAAGCACGAATGTGCTGTTTAAAATAGAGTCAACATTCATAGGTGTGGTAGGTGCCCATACCCTCTTTCAAGAATGAAGGGATTACTACCCCAAATGCTGGAAGTCTGTATGCATTTGAAGGCAGATGAAACCCCATGAGGATTACTTAAGTTTAAGAGAACCACCTGTCCAAAAACTATGTGTCCTTCCCAGGATGCTCAGTATCCAGTGATTGATCACCACGGGGTTATGTATTCTAATTCAGGACAACCATGAAGGTCATTTCAGCTTCCTATTTCCTAGATGCTGCCTTCACGGAGACTGAGTTTCAGCTAACCTATCTCTTTTCTCAATCCTTCTTCTTTCCCTTTCCCAAGTGTTGATCCCAAAGTACTCCCCAATAAATCTGTACGCTAATCTCTATCACAGAATCTGCTTTCTAGTGAATACAACCTAAAACAATAAGAATAATATTTTAACTCTAATTATGGTAATGATAGTCATGTTAATGATACTCATTCAAGTTTTACATACCGTCAACTAATGTTACACCTGAATGAAAATGATAAAGAATGATTTTGAATGTTGGTCTTCTAATTAGAAATCCATGTGAACTCCTTTTGCCTTTCCAAATCAATACGGCACATTTATTATCAGAGATGAGACAAACGAAAAGGAAACTACTGTTTCCTAACAAATAGAAGTGTCCAAAAGATGGCGAGGAAAACTCAGAGTAGGTAGTTAACAGTTGTGGCATAAAATAATCTTGGAAGGGGTTAATAAAGGTGCACTTAAAGAAAATATAATTTTTTTCCAAATTACTTTCTCCCAAATGATTTAAAAGTCATAAATAAAATTCTGTGGGTGTAGCTGAAATCAGGAGAGAGGAAAAAAAGAGATTTTCAAGAATGGAAGGGAAGTCACTTTCATTTGGCACTTCCTATCGCTCGTGATCCTGCAAGCAACTTACATATCACTCACACTCCAGGAGGTGAGCTTTGTTAATTACTATTTTCATAATAAAACAATTGAGTTTCCAGGAGGTCAAATAGTTTACTTAAGGACATTCAACTATTCAATAGTAGACTAACACACTAATCCAATTCATTCTGATTCTAAACTTTTTTTCTCTCTTTTCACTGCATTTAAAACATACAAAGCATTCAGATAGACCTAAAAATCACCAGAACAGAAGCTTCCATACTTAGTTCAATTGCAGCCCAGTAAAGATGCTGGATCCATATTTTCTTCAGAAGAAGTCTGATAGATTTCTAAATCTATATTCAGAGCTTGTACTAGCGATAAAGTATTATTATGCATTTGGACTCGGTTAGTGGTGAGTTTTCTGAACTTTGTCCAAGAAAGGTTTGCATTTATCCAACTTACATCATTTACATTTTGGAACCAAGATAGCTCCCATGCGATAGTGTTTCTAGAAAAATATTAAAATACATGCTTTAGCAATTAGGAATTTGTAAACTACAGGTGTTTTATGTTTTCAAATATACTTCCCTAAATGTTGCTGTATTCAAATAAAAACTAATTACAACATGAAAATATGAATAGAATGTGTGTTGAGAAAAGAGGGGTTTGGGAAGAGCATTAGTGATGAACAAGTGCCAAATGTATGTAACCAAACATTAACTTGGAAGGTTCAATTTAGGCACAGATACGTACAATCAAGACTGATTCCAAAAACAGGTTACAAAAACTAATAAAAAACTGTTACCTTAAAAATCTCATACACATTAAGACAGTTGAAGAGTAGGGAGGTTGGTCAAGAGGATTTCTTTAGAGAAACCTACATTTTCGAGTAGCACTCTCTAAATTTGTAATGTCAGAGCTAATTCCCTCTTCACGTCAAGATGAAGAAGAGGGCTTTTCGTGGTACCACGCAGAGAACTTCCTGGCTCTCCTGAAGTGAGTTACATCATTACCTGATGCCTGCCAAGAAAATCTAAGGAGAGAAAGCCAACTAGTCACCTGATAACAATGTTAAGAACATGCTTACTTTGTTGTGATTGGGCTGTGCTCTCAGAGTTTGTACAGACGAATGTCTGAATGCTTCCTGAGGACCAGATGCTGTGCAAAATTATAGGTAATTGTAGGTCTCATCCAACAGGGTCACCTAGAAGGAAGCTGAAGACAGGGAGCGAATGCCAAGGGGTTAAGGATTATGTGGATTAAATGGTCAGGAACCCTGCAGGTGAAATTCCCAATAACATGGTTCTTTATAGAACCTATGAAAGCATCTCATGGGAGAAGAGGTCTGATTTAAATATCCCTCATGTTGTTCCCCACATCTGGGCCAGAATGAATCTGAAATATCAGTTAGGAGTGGGGGAATGTATGTAGGGAATGATAAAGCCATTTATACCCCCATCCCCACTCCTTTAGTTGCCTACAACTAGTGAGGAGAAGGAAACAGGTCTTAGCTTTGCATGGAGATTGAGTGTGGATTAATCTACGATTACTCTGATAGCCACACTGCTAAATTTATATTATGCAGATGTATAAAAGTGACTATACGACTATATAGCACTTATGTAGGTTTTCAGCGAAGGTAATTGCCCTGAAAGAAAGTTTCAAAAATGAATGGAAAACAAAAATAAAGATATTTTGTTATTACATTTCATTAGTCCTTCCCGGTCAATACATCAGGTACATATATTTGCATAATCAGGATAATATCAGTGAATTCAGAATGATAAGTTTGAATAGGAAAAATTGATAGAAATGGAATTTGTTTAGTAAAGAACCATGAATGTCAGGCTAAGGCATCTGGGCTTTATTATATGCTTATAGTAAATCACTGAATGTTGGGGCACAATTGATAATATGACTATTCTGTCAGCAAGTAGTATTATTTTTATTGGTGACATGTACTAATTTCAGATGTAAGTTTAGTAATGCAGAAGGCAATAAAAACCTCTGGAAATGTTAAATACCTGAGTAATTAGAAATAGATGTTTTTGTTATTGAAAACAATAATAATCATCTCTTTTGCAGTTTAAGTATATGTGAAATTAAAATACATGACAATAGTAGCACAATAAAAAGAGAAGACATTAAAGTATGGCAAGTTTTTTATTTTGTTCTAGAAATATTTTAAGTATAAATTAAGAGAGACTGCAATAATTTAAAGATATGTTTTGGAAACTCTAGAGTCACTGCAAATAAAAAATAAAATAATGTACCATTAAAAACATTATAAATGAGAAATTGAAAGAATAAAAATATTATTCTAAAAGAAGGCAAGACCTGTCCAGGGAAAGTGTGCAGATAGTGGGGCACCACTGCACATGCACATGGGACTGCCTCACCCCAAGAAATTGCAAAGCTAGTAAAACTTTGTGGTACTTACACAGGGGGCTGCCCTGTGTGCAGTGAGTGGGGTACTGCTGAGCATGTGTGCAGGGTTGCCCCTCCTGGAGCATGTACAGAACTAGCAAAGTATGGCTGTGCCGGCACACAAGGATGTCACACTCCAGAGAAGGAAGAGCTAGTAAGGTATTGAGATCAAGCAGGAAGAGCAGCCCAGTTTGGACCTTGTTCTGACAAAAAGCAATTAAAGCAACAGGGCAGGCTAAGTGCACACTAAGCAGCCCAGTCTACGCCAGGTAACCCCACTTGGATTCAAAGGGCAAGGAAGCATGCACACACCAGGCTGCCCCACCTGGAACCCCCGTAGCCCAGGTGACATGCCTATCACTATAGACGCCTGCCCCAACTACAACTGTCCTACTAAAACCATTCAACACTCAGTCTATACACAGGGACTGCTTTTTCAAGACTGCGAGAGATAGCTATTCCATCCAACACATAGGCACAAAGACAGAAAGTCAATCAAAATGGGGGGACAGAAGAATATGCCCCAAATGAAGAAACAAGAAAAAACTCCAGAGAAAACCCCAATAAAATGGAGATAAGTAATTTGCTTGATAAAGAATTCAAGGAAATGGTTTGTAAAGATGGTCAACAAACTTGATGGTAAAATAGAGGAACTCAGAGAGCATGTCACAAAGAGATAGAAAATGTAATGAAGTACCAAGAGATGAAGGATACATTAAATGAAATGAAGAATACATTTGAAGGAATTGAAAGCAGTTTAGTTAAGGCAGAAGAATAAGTTAGCCATCTGGAAAACAGATTAGTAGAAATCACCCAATCAAAACAACAAAGTGAAAAAGAATTTTAAAAAGTTAGGGTAGTATAGGAGGTCTCTGCGATAACGTCAAATGCCCTAACATTCACATTATAGAAGAAGAGAGAAAGGGGCAAGAAAAAATATAGGAAGAAATAATGGCTGAAATTTTTCCTAATCTGGGAAAGGAAACAGACACCCAGGTCCAGGAAGCACAGGGAGTTCCAAACAAGATCAATCCAAAGAGACTCACACCAAGACCTATTGCTATCAAAATGGCAAAAGTTATGGATAGAGAAACAATCTTAAATGCAGCAAGAGTGAAACAAGACGTATACAAGGGAAACCCCATAAGGCCATCAACTGCTTTCTCAGAAGTGACTTCACAGGCCAGAAGACAGGAGCAGAAAAAATTTAAAGTGCTGAAAGAAAGAAAAACCTACAACAGAGAATACTATATCCAGCAAGGTTATCATTTAGAATTGAAGAAGAGATAGTTTTCTACACAAGCCAAAACAAAAGGAGTTCACAACCACTAAATGGGTCTTACTGGAAATGTTAAATGGTCTTCTCTATGCAGAAAAAAAAGGCCATAACCAGAAATAAAAATACATATATGAAGTAGAAAACTCAATGGTAAATGCTAATATATAATAATTACAGAGAATCAACCACTTAAAAAAGATAATATGAAGGTTAAAAGAAAATAGTAGCAAAATTGACTGTAACTACAATAAATAATGAGGGGATACAAAAAACAAAAATATATAAAACATGATGTCAAAAATATAAAGTGGATACAGGGGTAAAAGTGTAGTACTTTTAGAATGCCATTAACGTTAAATGCCTATCAGCTTAAAATAGACTGCTATAGATATATAATAGATGGATATATATGAACCTCATAGTAGCCATAAACCAAAAACATACAAAAAATACAAAACATGAAAGGAGGGGAATCAAAACACTAAAGAAAACCAAAAAATAAAAAAGACAGAGATCAAGAGAAGAAAGGAACAGAGAAGAACAACAAAAACAAAAAAACAATTAACAAAATGAGTGTAACTGTGTTCTAGTAACAATTTATTTACATATATAGGAGGCAGGTGGGCCATATTTGTCCCATCGACCCCAGTGCTCTGACCTCTGCAGTAGATAGATTAGTGCGCTTAACTTTTCAATAAATGTTACTCCCTGCACATCAGTCTATCCAAGCCTTTCTGCATTTTATAAGTTTTGGCTTGCACCAATAGTATTTTCAGACATTCCTTAAATTTAAGGTTCCGTTTTATTACTCTATTTTAAATTTCAATCACTTGTAGTCTGGTGATATAAAAGCAGAATCTATGCATGTAAATTAACATTAGAAGATAAAGTAATTTTAAAAGAAATCTAATGGCATGTGAAAGAGAATCATTTTCTGCTTAATTGTTGCAAATGTGGTCTACTATACCAAAAAGGATGAGCATTTCACCATTTAGAGATTTGCTAATAATCATAAACCCTGTATTCCCAGTTCTTCTATCTGTATTATGAGCATGGATCAAGTATATAATTGCCTAGAGAAATTAAAGTCAAACAGAACTCTGGGTCATGGCAAGAGTGCACCTCCTTGCCCCAAGGGAAGGCAGGCAATGATGTCTTACATTCAGATCATCTAGGTGGGAATTTACTCCAGCTTTTATATTCCTGTGATCCTTTGGCACAAAGTTTTTAACATTGTATTAATTTTATCCCTAGAGTTGAAAAATATAAGTCCCAACTGTTAATTATAAACAGAGTTGTCCTTGGTAGAAAGTACCTTTTATTCCAATTATGGAAAATGAACATAAGAGTAATAAGGCTCTTTGGAAAAACAAATAAAGGTCAGGTGCTTTTTTCTGTCCTCCTGGGAAAGAGTATGACTGTTGGAAAGCAGGCATGGGGGACGAGATGCCTATTTCCCCTTCATCTTACCGTGACTTCTTAGTATGCTCCTGTGAAATCATTTCAATCTTTTCCATCTCAGGTGAAGGCTTTGCAAGAAAGAGCATTGACTTTAATGCTTAGGTTTCAAGAGGCATTATTAGCTGTTTTATTTAAAGGAATTCTTCGTACTCTTTCAAAGCACTGTTTTAAATGAAATATTTACTTATGATTTCTTTTCCCTCCCAAAGTACTATTGGTCTAAGTACTGAGCAGAAAAAAATATATATAGTTTTCATTTCATAAAATATTTATTCTGTGGAACAGTGAGAAAATGGACCACTGAACAATAGTTCATTTCAAGACTACATGGATTTTCTTTTGGCTGCAAACGTTTGCTCTTTATGGGTTCATGGTTTCTGGGGAATTTGGCTGCAGTGTAAGTTTTGTTTCTTGAAACTATTTATATGGTCTTGATGCACACATATGTGAAACAATGTAAGAAGACTTCTCCTTTGGGGGTTGAAAACAAAGAAAACTGACCAGGAAAGCAGAGAAGGAAACAGGCTCCTGTTGGTGAGATCTAAACTCTATCACCAGCTTGTTTACGTCTGTTTTTCAGGCACCTGGGCATTTTTTGGAGGCTTCCCACCCTTAGTGACCTAACGCAACCATGCTGAGGGTAACATTTGTAATTTGATGATAGCTCCAGGAGTTACGTCTAAAAACGGAAAAAGTCCGAATCCACATACAAATTTATGTTTCATACCCAATAGCTTCTCAGACCTTGAAACTTCTTGACCTGGTTGCTGTCTGAGAAATAGCAAATTTAGAGCACTTTCTCTTTTATCTATCTGAGTTTTGTAAAAGCCACTCAAAATATATGACAATTATCAGGAAATGGAGGCAGAGGTTAAGTGCTCTGAGCATTCTAAGAAAAGGAGCTGTATATGTGAAAAGCATCAATATTATCATTATGGAAACACATTTTCACATTAACTTCCAATTCCATGCCAACAAATATCTTGCATAAGGATAATTTTATCTTTGACCATTTTGCATGTAGTCCTTGGCAGCTACCTAGTGAAACCTTTGGTACTGTGCATACGGCTTGCAAATATTTCATTATGAATCTGGCCTTTCAGCTGGTAAACACAGAAAAATCAATCATGAAAATCAACCAACTCTCCAAACCAAATAATAACTAAAGCAAAAGTGAAAAACCTCAAGCCAAATTTCGCAAACCAAATATGAGTCTACATCCCCTATCCCACAATAAAGTCCAGCTTACTGGAATGGAGCAGCCTCGTTTTGATTCAAACATGATCATTTATCTAAAACACAGAATATTCTTAGTCCATGAAAAGAAAGGCTGTCGAGAATGGGTCCAAATACACTTTTCCTCCCACTTATATATAAGAAATATTTAACCAGGTAATTCATACCCTACTATTTCAGCGTGGAATATTTGTCAACTTTGACTTCAAATGATAATGCTGTAGGAGCAGATACAATATAGGGAAATTAGAGATTCAATTTTAAGTCTGCATTGGCATGCTTAGAATTTGTATTTATTACTTTCCAGTAAAAGAATAAAATATATACTACTAGCTACTTGGTCGGGATTCTAGTTGTAAATCGAGGCAGGCCTTATACCCGCTGAAGGGAGATGAAACAAGTGAGTTGAAATGTCATTGATATTCACACAACTTCTGAGAATGGTCAACTTTTAAACTAATTCTAAAGGACTAGTTACAAGCATAATTTTGATGGTAGAAAGTAATACTTATTACTTTAAATGGAAAAACAGATCATCAGCAAAAATAGAACAGCCATTATACATATTTTTAAATTTTTAACTATTTTTGTATTTATGATCATATTTGGCTCTAAACAGTTGATACTGTAATCTATCTCCTCATTTTCTTCCTGTGTTCTGTCTCATTCTCAAGCATTCTTTCAGGTACAATCATTTTAAGATTAATATACAGTAATTCCAAAGGAAGAAGTTTATTTAATTCATATTATAACAAAGAAACATGGAATCAATTCACCTTTTACAGTACTATTAATATTTTCTTTTGAGAAAAATTACAAGTTTCAAATGGAAATATAGGGTAAAACTGTTGTCCCTATTTAGCCCATGCATTCATTCATTCGTTCACTCATTATCACATATTGAGCACTTACTGTACCTGAGCAATGTACCACAAATAATTTCTGTTCAGAATCTTTGATAAGTGCCTAAGGAAAATCCACAAATTCTCTTTTCTTAGATGTAATAAAAGAACAGATAATTTTATTCTAAGCTCCATTGGTCTAAGACTGTGAATCTGTATGATTAATCTCCATGACACATGTCCATAGAATCGTTTTACCTAGATTCCCCTTATTGGAGTTGATGCTTGAGAAAGGGTGCAGTTTATATTCGCATAACTCTGTGTGTGTGTGTGTGTGTGTGAAAACCTGACATCCTGTACACCTATATCTGAGATTTTCTCACTCCCCTATCTGATTTAACATAATATTTTCAGTTAGCTTTTTTACTAGCAGCAGCGAATATCATCCTAATTAACATGGAATAGCAAGTGCATCCTATTGTGGCTTAAAGGACCCTGTTGTTTTCAGTGAGTGTTTTAAGTATATAACAAAGGCTCCAGCCTTACAATAAGTTGCTTGAATTCTGAAATGAGACGTCAGGTAAATATAAAGGAATCAAAAATTCCCAAGTCTGTATTTTTACCAGGGTAACCACGTAATTTAATCATCCAGAGTGTTTCCGAGTAAAAAGGTTACTCTTAATAATTATGCCAGGAAAATGATCAGAAACTAGGATCTTTACCAACTGGAATATATGGCTACCTTACTTAATACATATACATTCAGTGTTTTTTAATCTGTGTGTATATGTATGTGTGTGTATATATATATATATATATATATATATATATATACACATACATATATATATATATATATCAAATTAAGTGATAAAGTCCAATTGCTTTGAACAGGATAGCATTTCAATTTAGGGAGGAGGCTGAGAAATTACCTAACATTCAAGGTAACTGTTAACATCTAATGATGTATGTACTTTAAACATCTTTGGGAATAGAGGAGTAAGTTTTGTACAATATAATATCATTTATAACAACTATTGCAGTGTGTGCAAGTGATGGGAATTTTTTGAACTGGAAAAATGAATAGATACAACTGTTTTCATCCTGCCTCCATTGGACCATCTATTGCTAAACTTAGATGTCAAAGACCACCTCCACCCTCTGTTTGGAAACTGGTGCTTTTCTGAGCACTCCAGCCTGTCTCTACTTCCAGAGCCCTTACTATTTCTTTCCCTGGGATAGGCAACATCACATTGCTTTATCCAAGTCTTAGTAATTGTTATATCATAATTGAGGTCAGCTAAAAGAAAGAGTAACATTTTAATTCTCACCCTAGCCAAACTTATTTTGACATTTACAAAGAAAATATTTGTATAAGTCTCCTTCAAATTTAAAGTATAAATTTATCTTAAATTGAGTATACTTGAGAAATGGGATCCATACTGTTAATTGTGGGACATCAAATACTAGATCACAAATCATCTAGGCTAGGGTATACTTAAATTCTCTTTCTTCATAGCCAGTCTAAGATCTTTAGTGTATCGGCAAAAGTTAGAATTTTCCTCTATACATGTAATATTGTCTAGTTTTCTGATCATAGGATGCTTGATTGCAAGAAGAGAATTTTAATAAAAGTTCAAAGCATCTTATATCTTGGGATCTCTCAAAGTGATGTGGAATCACCTAACTTTACATTAAACGCAAGAAATATGAAACCCATCACTCATGATGCATTTTTCTAATTGTATCTGAAAATGCTTTCTTAGATTAAACTCATCACAGACTCCTAATTGTCTTCAGTTTAAATTATTACTTTGTAAAATGCTTTACTTTAAAATATTACATTTGTAACATTATCTTCTTTACAGCATATGAAGACTCAGGATCAGAAATACTGTAAACTTCATTGGTACACAAGTGAAAAAAGTACATAATAGAATCCCATTACGAAAAAACAAGTAAACTAGATTGTCACTTGTAGAGATTTTTTATGGAGGATTTATTCTTTAGCTTGTTATGATTTCATTTTTATAGAAGCAGCTGTACTTGTTATCACAATCTGCCACATCATCAGTCATCTAGCTACCGCAGAGAATTCCCTCTGGCATAATAGGACATTCATGAGTTTATATTACTGCCATAAATTCTTTGGCTGTAAGTTTTTATACAAATAATCCCACATCTCTTGTATACATTGCACCAATTGGTTAATAACATCATCTCTACCAGGGGATTTCTGGAATGTTCTATCTTTTAAAAACAATGTCCTAGGGTACATTTTTATACACACACTAAAAATATTCTAAATGAACTTGGGCATTCTGAGGACATCTAAATGATGAGAAAATGTTTTCTCTTAAGTTTTCAATTTAACCTGGTGACCTCTTTCTTTGAACTGAATGACATGAAAACAAGTATTTACAAAAGCAATATAATAAAATTAGTTGTGTTTAAAAAAATAAAAAAATATGTGGAGTGACTTTTCAAATGAGAGTGGTGAGTTCCTAGCTATGAAACTCTTTTCACAGTTCCTCCATTGCTTTTCAGAGTTTAATAATCTCCATGAGAAGGCCAGCATTTCCATCATGCCAACCACTAAGTAGTGGCTAGAATTTCTGGCCATTGGCAAAGTCTTCTCACAGTAAAAGTGAAAAGTGTTAAGCACACGAGTTGGTCCATCGACTGATGCCTAAATGTACTAATCTGACTTTCTTTTACTTCCATTTCTTTCATGACAAATAAGTGAGGGAAGGCTCATAGCCACGCCCTCACCAATCATAATTACTAATGTGATTTAATTTTGAAGTGTCTCCATTAACGGTGATTCAAACTTAGCATTTATTGTTCCATAACTAATGTTTTAGACTTTTTTACTTTACTTGTTTTTGCCATTACAGATTATTTTTTGCATATCCCTGAACTGCCCAGCATGTACCTCTGGGGGTATGCTGTATCACTGCTTGTGAACCAATGATCTAAGTGAAAACCTTAATCACAAATTGTGGTATCATATTGCATAAAAAAGTGTGCTAAGGTTGGGACAAGAACTAAATGACTATTTCTACACTAGAATGTCAAGTGTGAGCTAAAACAAACAAACAAACAATGGTATTATATTATTTAGAAATATGCAAATAAAGGTTAGCTAAAAGACTTCAAAGCAAGAATTAGGGTAATACACAATGGGACAGGGGGCTGCTATTTTTCTCTCTTGTCTCCACAGTACTATTTGACATGATGAATTAGGTATATATGTAACTTTGAGGAAAAAATAAAATTTAAAGTGTCTGTATTAATATAGTATCACCAAGAAAGAAAAAAATAACATTTCAATGATCTAAGTGAAAAGTGAATATAAAATTTTGAGACTAACATTTGACTGGATTTTAATGTTCATGTAGAAATGTAGGAAAGCATCGGGGAGAATTTCAATTAAATCCACACATCATCCAGAGAAAACACATGCTGCCTCCACCCCAAGCAACTTTGGCTGCAGTATATGTTCTCAAAATTGTGTGCTCTCTCCTCTTTTTAACAGACACTGAAGTGGTTTTGATTAAAATTTCTGCCTGTGAAATATTTCTGCAATGTATGGAAATTTAAAAATTAACTTAAAAATAATAGGAATAATGATGAATAGCACAAAGAAATATCAAATTCATATTTTGATTGATCATCAAAAAATATTGATGAACCTGCATCCTCAGGATGGTCAGCAAATGATGTGTCATAAAATAGAAGAAACAGCCAAGACTTAATTCCAGGTGTTTTGACACAAAATTGAGTAATACCAAGGTTTCTCTAGAAGAGATTTTTAAGAATCAACATAAGTGACAAAACTTACTTAACTGGAACACTGGTTAATATTATTTAACCCAGATACAGTAATATCTCCTTTGATATTTTCTTGGAAAAAAAAGACTATAGTTGGAATAGAAAAGAAATTAAAAACGTTTCTCTCATTTAGCACATATATTTTATTCCTCTCTGCCATAATCTGACAATACTACTTAAAATCTGAACCTTTAAAATTACTATTGAAGGTTGATTAATAAAGTTATAGGGATGAAAGATAGCCTGAAAAATAAAATATACATAAAATATAAGTTCATTTTTATAGAAGTCTAATTACAGAAAAGAACATAACTCATTAGTCTTCAATGAAATGAACCATTTTACAGTGAACACAGCCAGTTGACCAGCACTCCATAAAGAAAGAATATAACCACACTCCAGAAATCCCCATTCACATTAGTTTACTTCTGTCTTTAATTTTTGGACTTTAGAGAAATAAAATATTATAGTTTGTACTCTTATATCAGTCTGGCTTCTTTTAGCTGACATTATATTTCTGGGATACATAATTGTTGCACATAGCAACAGTTATTTTTTCTTATTTCTGTAAATCAATCAATATACCACAATTTACTGACCATATTTTGCTGTGGATAATGTGCACTTTTTTGCCCAAATTTGTGAGGGAAAAATAAGGATGTGTATTCTACATGGGTAGTACTAATTCTGTATCTATATAAATGTTTTAAATATTTATTTATGCTTATGAGTTAAAAATGTTACATAAAATTTCTTGTACAATAATACGTTAAAAATTAAATGCTGAAATTTCTTTATAACACAAAAATCAAGTACTTAAATATAAACTAAGAGTTGAATTAAAAAATTAAAATGAAGGATTTATTCCCTGTGTGTTTGAGCCAAAAACACAGGTGTGCATTATACATGGTAAAATACAGTATTTATTTGATAGAGATGTTTGTGGATTGTTAGCAGTTTGGGGGTATTAAGAATAGTGTTGCCACAGACTTTCTCTTTATGTCCATCCTATGGTGACAAATGGGTACCTATATATTAGATATGTACCAACAGGTAGAATTCTGGTGTTTGTGAAGTATGCATATGAACAACTTTGGTAGATAACATCAAGGAGTTTTCCACACTGTTCTTAACAGTTACTAACACTACCACCACCAGCATATGAGTTCCAATTTTGGCACAAACTTGTTACCACTTAGTATTGTCAGTCTCTAATTTTGGCTCTTCGAATAGAGGAATGCTGATATTTTATGTTGTTTTTGATGGTCACCTTCCCGATCACTACTAAATATGCACATTTTTTCATGTATTTATTGACCATTTGAATGCTATCTTCTTTTTTTTTTTTTTGACACAGTGGTTCAAATCTCAAAAGAATCTTTTCTTTGAGTTGCCTATTTTCTTTATATATTTTGGGCATGATAGGCAGCACATTGTTTTACTCTGGATGATTTTAAGATTTTTTTCTTTGCTTTTAATTTAATAGCACTCTGATGTTAAATCTGTACATTTAGTACAAAATATCAATATTGTAATTTTTCATTCTATAATTCTCATTTGCTTTATTTTTGTATATTCTAGATCTCTAGAGAAATTTTACTTATTATTACCTATTTTAGATATAAAGTCTAAGTCTGATGATTCCAATAACTGAGTGTTTGTGTTTTCTCTTTCTGTTGTCTTGTTCTTTTGTGTCTTGGGATTATTTATTTGTCTCCTCAGTAATTATCAATCAAATGCTACATTGTATGGGACATTATAGAAGATTAGGGTTAGTTTATCTACCTTCAAAGAAAGTTCGGTCTTTTCTCTGATAACCAAATATAATGGAGCAATGTATAGACTTCGTAAGGCTTGGTCTACCTCTGTCTCTATCCCTGCTAGACATGCATCCTTCCTAGGAGCCTGGCATGACTCCTAGTGGTTGACCTCTTTCATGGGTATTGAGCTCCTATTTTTAATCTCCTCACACTGTGAGGCTACTTAAAACTCCCCTCTGTATTAAATTTCTGTTAGTTTTAGCCTTTCATCCTGTGCATCTGAGGAGTTTGACTAGTGTGTTAAATGGGGAATCCACTGAGTGTTCTGCTCATATCTTTCACTATCTTTCTCTCAGATTTTGGCCTCTCATGTACTTACTGCCTTGACAGACACAAAGTCTATTTTTCCTCCCAGCTTTGTAGGATTTCTAAAACCTAAATGTTTCTCTTCGTGTTAGTAGGGATTCTCTACCTGAATTTCCAGCTTCTCCCACCACCAAGAGTCAGCAAATGTACCAAGGACAAAAATAGGTAGAAAGGCTGCTCATCTCTCTGAAGTTTCTTTCTCTTTAGAATCTTTGCCCTTCCAATTCTGCCTGCGCTGTCACTTCTTCCAGTAGTCAAACTGTGTGTTGTGTGTGCATGTGTGCGTGCACGTGTGTTGAAGGAAGGGGATACTATTTGGCTTTTCTAAGTGTTATTTGCTTATACCAAAAATGATAAAATCATAGACAGAAAAGGAAATGGAAGGATATACTTGTATACTTATTCTTAAATTATCAAGATATATAAACGACATTTTTATTAAATTTTTTCTGATATTATTTTGATTTGATAAACTGATGGAGTATGTTGCCCAAGAAATTTTACTTTAGAGTATCTAAATCTTTCACTTAAGCCCTTCATCATTTACTTAAAAATTACTAGCTTAGTTAGTATAATTTTTAGTTAGTTTAGCCTACACTTGAATCTTACTTCTTTTACTTCTTTGCTTAGTATAATAGCTATGTGACTTTGGGCAATTTACTTAGGTTTTCCTAGCCTTAGTTTCTTTACCAGTTAAATTAATGTAGAAAGGCTTAGCATATAGGTTTGTTGTGCCAACTAATTAAATTATATATTAAAGTATCAAATACTTCAAGTTAACTAGCCAATAAATGCTATTTATTTTTTTCTCATTATCCTGTCCTCACCTAATGATATGAAGTAACATTGCATAACTGAGTGATGAATAATAGGAGATAATAAAAAAATAAGGAACCTAAAGATATGTGAGTCATAGAGATTTAACAGTGTCAATATAATCATGGAATTCATTTCAGTTAAACCGTTTATTAGCACTTACATAAAATTATAATGTAATGAGGGGGAGATTAGTGAAAAAGCAAAAAAAAAAAGAAAATTTTCTATCATTAGGTGTATCATGGGGTGCTGAAGATACTAGGGCTGTCCGGGAAAAATCCAGCCATAAATGCCTCTACTTTTTTATATTACATGGATGAATACTTGCTGGACAGTCCTTGTATTCTTTCAAAGAAAGAAAATTGTGAATCCAGTATTTGTTACTATCAAGAAAGAGAATATATTGCCCACTGCTTTTTGAACTCTTTGCTCTTTCTAATGAGCAATATTCATTTGGTAATTTATCTTTGATGAAGTATTTGTGATAAGCTCATCTTCTATTTCTGAAAACCTCAAGTTGGATCTGTACATATTCTTTGTATCTATAATCATACCATTATCACCCCTACCAGTAGCATATACAATATGCTAAAGCACAAAGCCTGGCTTCTAGCTTCCTTAAACCTAAGAAATTATACCTTTATGAAAGATATCAAATGTGAGAGCATTTGAATTCCATTTATTTTAAGCATTGAAACTGATAAACTTAGACACACACTAATGTCATAAGAGGGCCCAAAGGAAAGAAACAAAGGTAACAAAGGCACAAGAAATTATGTCCTCAGAGAAAAAAATGTAAGCCATTAAAGTGGTTTAGCCTAGAAAACAAGCGATTACCAAAAAAATCATACTGAAAGGCTTTATATATTTTTAAAATTCCATTGCATATCTAGGTAAATTTGATTGAAAAAAAAGACATGGGTTTGAATTAGAATAAGTTAAAATAGTAACATATTAAACTTTAAAATGAGGTTGAAAAAAATCAGGTAACTTAAAAACATAGACTTCACTGTTGTGCCCTTGACTATGCATATGCCAAAGGAAGTGATATTGAGCAAACTTTTCTTCAGATTATTGTTCTTTTATTGTTGTTCATCTGCTAGTCTCTGAATGATTCAGGGAAAACACTTATGGGTAAGAATGCATAAAGACAGGAAGTACAAATAAAAGTGAAATCAATGAAGATACAGAGACTTTTGTAGAAGAAATGGATAAAAGATTTTGATAGGCCTTAATTTTCAAAATGTCCTACAACACTACTGCAGGAGCCAATTTACCATGTTTTGGATTTCTTCACTTTTATTTTCCTTAAAATAAATTGTTTTTATCACCTGTTCTCCCTTTACACAAAAAAATGTTTTCAATCAATGCAGATTACCAAATCAAGCATGATTTATATTTACAGCTTGAACTTAACTGTTTCAGAGAGTGAGTGAAACCAAACATTTTGTCGTGTCATCCAACCTACTTAATTTGAAAAGTAGTCGACAATGGTATGTTTTTGTGTAAATTAATGATGTGAGAAAAATGCATTGCATCCTGGGCGTTTTCAATATTCAGAAAGATTCTCCACCTTCAGAATTTTATTTTTCAGAATTTCTAATACACTTGTTTTACTCCTTTCATGACATAGTAATTTAGATCCACCAAATAATTCAAGTTCAATTATATGCTGCTCAGGTGCCTGGATTCTTCAAATAAGACTTTCTTAAAGAGTTTCTTTGCCACTAGGGACAGTCGAGCAAATGGAGAAAAATCTTGTCAGTAGAAGCCTGAATTTTTTCCTGACTTAAGTACAAAAGGGAAGCAAGTAGCCTCTGAATAATGTTCTACAAACTGACCCATCAAGGACCTCAGTTCTCAAGTTGATTTTGTTCCTGCTTTTTGCTTTATTGTGCCCTCAACCACTTGCTGTGTCAATAAATCCAAGACGCTGGCAGAGAAGGCAGCCCTTGAGAGTGGGTTATCATGAATTTATTTGTATTAATTGTGGGTTCTATTTTGGATAGATGAGGAAAGGAGGAGTAAATAAAGGAGCAGTGGGAAAGTAGGAAGAGAATGACACTAATTTTTGTGTCATGCACTGTCTTTATACATAGCATTTATCATAGAGGAGAGACACTGTATATCTAGAAGTGGGGTAGAATAAAGAGTCCACTGCTTTGTGTTCTGACCTCAGTGCAGTCACTAATACTGTATTCTTATTCTTGTTGCTACATTGAGGTTTTCTCATCTATAAAATGGGTGTTATCAGCTCATCTCTAAGATTCCTTCTTACTTTACAAATCTTTGCTGACTGATGTGTGACAAAGCCAGAAACCCATGAATCCCAAAGATTATCTGGCTGGTGTCATCTAATGAGTGCTTATTTCAGATGTCTCCTCAGTGATCTGAAAGCCTAAAGCTAATCCAGTCTTGGTCGTGGGTTTGACCTGGCAACTCTGAGTAGGGGAGCTGGGTACTGAGAGGATGAAAATGAAGTGAGAAGAGTAAGAATTCCTGAATGTCATCAATGCATTTGTGATACTAAAAAACTTTTCACATGAAAATTATCTAAGAGTAGATGAACATTCTGTATCTATGGCTGTGTAAATTTAGCTATCAGAGCAAACGTGTGTGTGTGTGTGTGTGTGTGTGTGTGCTTACACACTTCTTTAATGTACACACTGGATTGTCAATAGAAAAGAAAGTTATCTCCTTGATGAATATTTGCTTTATAATTTAGAAAGTTCACTCATATTTTTATGCTCTTGTTACAGTTCATCTTGGAAGAACTGTAAACAAAGAAAGAGAAGTGATGGAGGGGATACTTAAAATCTGTCAGATACTGTGTAAGTATTATAGAATTATAATTTTACTAAATACTCAAAGCTGTTTTATATCTATTAATTTTTTAAGGAGCTCAAAAAGATCAATTAAGTAATTTAAAATCGCATAGCTGTTAAGTGTTGGAGCCTGGATTGGAACCCAGGTCTTCACTCTTACACTCTTCATTATGCCAGGCAGCCTCTATCAGTACAACAGTGGCATTATCACTAATCTCTACAAATTCTATACACTGACGAGTCTTTGATTTGATTTTATTGTGCTTGCAAGCTAATAAGTTAGCCAGTTACTATGTCATGGATGCTGGCAGAAGGCAAGAAACTCCTGGGTCAGAGAAAAGGGAATTTGTTATTCACCACATAGCAAGCAACATAAACATCAGTAGGAGTGCTTCAGTTTCTGAGTTTTATTTTACTGATGTAACAAATTACCACAAGCTCAGCAGTTTACTATCTCACAATTCTGTAAGGCAAAGTTCAGCAGACTTGGCTGGTAGTCTGCTTAAGGTCTTGCAAGGCCAAAATCAAGATGTCAGTGATCTTGGGCTTTTCTCTGGAAGCTCTGGGGGAGAATCTACCTCCAGGCACATTTAGAATTCTGTTGGCAGAATTTAATTTAAATTCTTGCAGCTGCAGGAATAAGGCCCTTTTTCTTTGCAGGCATTGGCCAGGGGTTGTTCCCAGTTTTTGAGATCACCTATATTCACTGGCTTGTGGAAGCCTCTATTTTCAAAGTGAGTAATGGCACATCAATATTTCTTTTTCTTTGAATCTCTTTGACATTATTTTTCTCTAGAGTTCCCTGACTGCCTCTTGTGCCTCTGCTTGTAAGGACTGATATGAATACATTGGGCTCGGCCTCATAATCCAGCAAAATCTTTCTATTTTAGTCAACTATTTAGTAACCTTAATTATTACTGAAAATTCCTTTTTTTTTCATGTAAAGCAACATATTCACAAGCATAATACCTTATCACATGTACAGTTTCAGAGGTTAGGGATAGAATCTTCCTGGCATCATAATTCTTGCCACAATTCCTCTTGCCCCAGAGGATAAAACATGGACCACATGGAGCAAACACACATGCAGTGGGTTTGCATTTTGGATGAAAGTCTAAACTTTAGGAATCTACCACTTTCATAGCAAGCAGTAAGAAAGACTGTTCTTCATTTACCTCATCCTTCAAGGTTATATATGTCAATTACATAAACAACCCTAAGAAATTACTAGTGTAAAGAGGCGACAGGGCATTCCATTTTTGGCCACAGCAAGAATTGTAGGAGGCAAGAGACCCACAGAGGATTGGTTGCCTCTTCTAAAAGACTTCAAGGTTCTTGCAAAACCTCAAATGACAAAATAACCTTCAATTTTTGAATACACAGGTCATCTCTAATGAAGCAAGAAGATCTCTTCCAGATCAAACTTCCAGTTACAGTGAAAAGTATACTCCCTGAATTTCAATAAAAAGGGTCAGGAATAGAAATAAGTCTGACTGTAAAAAATCTAAGTAATATTGGTAGATACAGCTTAGTCTCTGCCATTTATATAACAGACAGAAAAGAGTCAAGTCAAACGTTTTTCTATGAAAAAGTTCATGATGGCAGATTAAAAAGAGATATAATGGAAATAGTTTTGATTACTTTATGGTCATGGTCCAGGTTTGCACCTTACCACTGGGATGTGTGATTTTGCAAGTTATTTAATCTCTCCAAGCTTTGGTTCCTCAATCTATCTCAATCTATTTGATAAAAATAATAATTCTCATCACAAAGATTTATTGGGAGATATAAATGAGACAATTCCTGTAAAGTTAGTAACATTTGTTCGTTATATAACAGGTGTCCCACAGATGTTCCTCTACCAACCCCCTCCCCAACTCTACATATATCCAACTAGGAAGTATAATTGTCAGGAACCTGCTTTTGATATGATAGAGCACTACAGTTTCCATTCTCCAAAAACTAAAAGAAAGCAGGATTCCAAATTATAATACACTGATGTTAACGTATATCTGTGGATCCCCTAAGTCAAAACACTTCACTTCTACATATTTCTTCTCAGTTTAGAGAGCTTTCAAGAGATAAATTTTGAGTATCATAGACTCAGAATTTTAAATTCACCATGTAAGTGTATATTAAGAGTATGGAAAAAAATCCTTAAACTTTGGAAAATGTGGCCCTTTCTCCAAGATAAATATTCACCTGCAAGCAACTTTGGGGAAATTACAGTGGTTCCATTGCTTTGAGGCAGTTTGCACAGACAACTTAGGCGGGACATAAGTCCCTGGGGACCATCTATCCTGGTGTTTGCACAGACCATTTAGGTGTGGCATAAGTGCCTGGGGACCACCTATCCTGGTGTTTGCACAGACGATTTAGGTGTGGCATAAGTCCCTGGGGACCACCTATCCTTTCTTTGATATCACAAAGCCATTTTGCAGTGTTTTTGCTTGGCTCTGTAATCATTATTGTGGTTAGATTTTTAAGTTTAAGTTCATACCAATTCTATCCAGCGCAGACTCAGATCTACAGTGGAAAATACGTTTATAAAAATATGTTGTTGCGAGTGTGTAACTTACATTTTGGGCTTGTCCCAGACCACCTGGCACACCTTCCAAAAGCCACACTGTAAAAACCAGCAGGATGCTTCATTAGGTTACAATGGGTGGTGCTTTGAGATCCCCAAATAAAAATCAAAAGTTTTACTTTTTTTAAGACACAAGCTTTTGCAGCAAATCAAGTATACCTTTTCTACATGTTAGTGTGTTGGTTCATATTTGAAATGTGCAGCATAAAAAAATAATAAAAATACTGGTCTTTAGCTTTAGGCAGAGGTAAATTAAAAAATAACTATAACGTTCAGAGAAAGCTGCCGCCTGTTTTTCTAACCCGGACACTGGAATTTGCAAAGTACAGACCACACCCTCAGAGCCTACCTCAGGTTTATAGAAGGCCTAGTGTGTGGTCAAGACCTCTAGACTCGCAGTTAAAAGTTCATACCAGGGATGGGCTCGGGGACACCGATGGCTTTTTATAATTAGGTTGAACCCTCCTGGCAAAGGTCCCAAACAATCAGTCTCTTAAGCATATACCACCAGGGTAAGGGCACCTAAGCACCACAAATATTTTCAACACTCACAGATCCTGATTTTTAAACAAATATGATTGCCCCAATTTCTATGCTATGGAAAGAGTAAGGAGAAGGCTTAGGAATCCAGCCCACAAATTTCATGGTTAGCGAGAACTAACTACCTGACCGGCAGATAGAGAGGCCAAAGGCTCACCAAACCACACAGCAAAAGCTCACTTTGCCAGAACTGTGGCTGAGTTGAAGTGGATTTGGCCCTAAATATATTAATTCCAGGCACCCGGTGGTCTGGGACAGAAAAGGCAAAAGTAAGCAAACTAATTGGTAAGAGGATAGGCTTTTTTTTCCCCTCCTCATCCCTTTTTTGTAACTGTCTCTCTCTCTCTCTCTCTCTCACATATGCCTCTGACTTTCCCACACAGCACTGGAAGGGAAAGAGAGGACAGCAGGTGACAGCATGGCTCTGAGATTCTGCTACTCAGGCCAGACACAGGATTTGTCTGGCTAAAGCATTTTCACGTTCTATGTGTTCTCCAGCCACATGAGGAAAATTGTTGTCCTTCTACATGAGAAAGGGCTAATCTCCTTCCATTTGCCCCAACCCCCCATTTTTTTCTAAAAGAAAACTATGCACTCCTGATAATAAGTCTTTAAACTCACCTGAACTGACTAGCAACTTCTATACAATAAATCTGAGGTATGGGCTGCATCAGAACTTGGGTTTTTACCCTTTGAAAATGTTGAATTTGATATGATTTGTCTTTAATTGTTCCCTTTATGCAAAGGAAAAACAAAAGCAGGAACACAAACTTGAAATCAAATGCTAGTTATCCATTGTACTTTCATATTGTTGCTTTTATTTTTTTAAAAAAAGTCAATCTGATATTTTAAACATGAGATTTACTTCTTTAGATAATTGTTTCTGAGACAAAAGGCTCCCTCTAGCCACCAGCTTCAATAACACCCATCCTGTTAACCAGAATATTTTTCCTTACATATGAGCTTCTATTTACAGAGTAGATACTTATTTCTAGAAAGAGAGAGTCCACAATAAGAAGTCAGCTGGGCTGAGACCTAAGGAGACTGTGACACAATGAGATGCAAGAAGAAGGTACAGCAAGTACCTGGAAGGGTAAGGAAGTTGCCCATCACAGAAACATCAACCAAATATGCATTTAATTGTGATCCAGTCAACTTGGAAGGCAAAGAGTGTCCCTTGATGACAGCAACATGTGACATAGTTTATAAACAAAATAGTGACTCGTAACCATAGTGGTAAAAATTGTCCTCAACAAGGTTAATCTGTAGGAGTTAGATGAGATATGATTATGTGTAGGAACCCCGTTTTAAGAAAAGGGGCCATCTTGTAGCAACAGAAGAGAGATCTCTTGAATTGTGAAGTTTGGACAAATATCCTAGTCTGTCCTCCATCCCTGTAGAAACCACTCAACAATATTTCTGAAAAATATAATTTATGTTATCAAAAAAGTAAGGGAAAGGGATACCTTCAGGATCCTACTAAGATATTATATGACAAATGCAAAAACAAGCAACATAAATTTGCTATAGGTAATAAATTTCCTGTACATGTGTTTAACAATTAGCTCATAAAATTCTTATAAATTAATTATCTGCTCTTGTAAGCTAATATGAGACAGTGCTACATATTACTGAGTTTAGATTTTTCTCAAAAAAATTATTAAGTTGTATACATAACATTTGTGCATGTCACTGTAAATTAAACCTCAAAAAGATATTAACAAAAATTGAATTTACTAATCAGTTAATTTACTTTTAAGAGTGGTATGGATTAGCAATTTTTAAATTAATTATTGTGTATTCTAGGCTTGAGCAAAATGTGTAAATATATTTATGATAATGGGAGGCAGTTTTCTCTTGAAGAAAGTAGTTAAAAACATCAAAATGGGAGAAAAAATATACCTTGTGTTGTCATATTGGAATAGGAGGTATTAACTAGTTATATATATATGTAAATAAATACATATAAATATGTATTTCTATGTATTAAATTATAGGAAAATAAGTATATGACTATATATCTAATATAAATGTGTACATTTGTGCATATGTATGTGTATATATGTATGTGACTAAATATACATATGTATTTATCTCTGTTGAGACAGCCTATAAAAGATAATACACTAGCCAGTGTGAGTACATCTATTGTCCATTGCTTGTTTCTAGATACCATTCATCAGTAAAAGGAAACAGGGCTTCTTGAAGAAATGTCTGATTCTAAGACTGAGGACAGAGAAAGGCAAGATGAACCTGAGAATACTTTTGCATCATAAATTAGGGAAATGTTCCAAGAATCAAGAGCATATATTTAAAAAACACAGGAGCCAAATAAGCATAATAGATTGTCACCCACTGGATAAAATTTGGATCTATAAATGCATTCTGATAAGAAAAGTGAATAAAGGAGAAAGGAATGTTTGTTCATTCTGTAGAATTATGCCTAATTAATGTAGAAGGAATAAAGGAGTTCGAAATTTCAAAAATTAATGATAAAGATAATTCATTAAAATTTGGTAATAAATAATGTATTTATGTATTCTCAATATTTATCATCCTGATTACTTATTAATTAAATAAAAAGCAGTAATTTTATAATGGAAAGGTATGGTAAACGTTACCTTAACCAAGCAATCAGTGTTAATATCACCAGAATCAGGAAAAATGATCATGTGCATTCTAATTTGATATAATGAGAAGCAACATTTTATTAACGCTGTATATTCCTGCTGAAAATACAGAGCCTGAATCTAGTTATCAGGAAATATCACAATCACTTCAAGTTATTCCACACAATAACTTGCCTGTGTTTGTGGAAACTGTCAAGGTCAAGAAAAATAAAGAATTTCAGAATAACTCTTCCAGATTAAAGGAGATTAAAGAGACATGGCACGAGTAAGTGGAATTTATCCCAGGTACACAAGGATGTTTCAACATTGGATGTAATTTTCCAAATCAATAAACTAAAGAAGAAGGCCCATATAATTATGTCAACAGATGCAGAAAAATTATTTTAAAAATTTCAATAAAGCGTTTATGTAAAAATCTCAATTAACTGAAATTATTTACAAAAAAACATAGCTAATATTTACTTCATGATGAAAGATAATGATTTTCTTCTAAGAACAAGGAGAAGGTGTTGATATTTTCATTTCTAATCGTCATGCTGAGGATGCTAGCCCGTGCAATAAGGAAAGAAAAATAAATTAAAAAGCATACAAATTGGAAAGGAAGAAATAAAAATGTCTTTATTCACAGATGACATGATTGTCTATATAGAAAATTCCAAATCATCTACAAAAAGAAAGCTGCTAGACTAATAAGTGAATTGTTTAAGGTAAAAAAAATACAGTCAGTATACTAAAAGCAATTGTATTTTTATACAGTCAATATGCAAATTTGTAACATTTTATAAAAAGAAAACAAACCCATTATAATACCATAAAGCATGAAATGCTTATGGATTAAATATAGGAAAGTATTTTCAATGTTTGTATGCTGAAAGCTACAAAAGAACATCTAAGTCAAAAGATAGATATCACATTCATAGGTTAGCAAATAAGCACATGAAAAATGCTCAACATCATTAGTCAACATGGAATAAAAGTTAAAGCTGTGATGAAATATCACCACAAGTCAAGTACAATGACTATTATAATAATTTTCAAAGAGATAATGCAAAACGCTGGCAAATGGATACAAAGTAACTACAATGTTCATAGTTGTGGGAATGCAAAAGGTACAACCACTTTGTAGGAATACTTGGCAGTTTCATATGAAGATAAACACATACTGTCCACATGAACCAGAATTTTCATGGCTAAATATTTCCCAAAGAGAAATAAAAGCACTTGCCCACCTGAATAAAGTCTTCTATGTGAATGTTGATAGCAGTTTTATTCATAATAACCTCAAATTATAAACAAATCAAATGTCTTTAATTTGGTGATCGGGAAAACCAATTGTGGCATATCCATACAATAGAATACTACTTACAGAAAAAAATTAAAAAAGAAAAAAATGAAATATTGAAGCTTACATCAATAGGGAGAAATCTCAAAAGCCTAAAACTAAGTTAAAGAAATCAGACATGCACAAAAAATTACATAAGCATTGTTCAATTCATATAAAAGTCTAGAAACTGACTTGCATAGTCCCTCTTAGATTGTTAAACAGATTACTTCCATCAGTACTGAGCCAGGAGTCAGGGTTAAAGTCATAATAGCAGATGATTAAATCAACCTTTAAAATAAATTGACTATCAGTTTTATAAAAAAGAAAAAATACATATATGAAAAAATTAGAATGAATTAAAAAAAATCTTGTCTTGCTTGGAGTAGGTAGGAGAGAATGTGTATTTGGTAGAGGGAAAAGAAAGACAGACCTACAATTTGTTAGCATTTATGCGTTTTTCTTTATTTACCCTGTGTACAGGGCAAAGCAGCCAACCATTTAAGAGTATTCGAATGCTTACATTGACATGGAAAGGTGGTCAGAATTCAATGCACAAATGGTTTCAAGGGATGCCTTTGATATTCTCTGTTGTAATGTATAGGATAAACCCCAGAGAAGTCCTTTGAAGGCTACTAAAAGTTGGGCTCACTGCTGGAACACTTAACTTCTATGACCTTTACTGAAGGCTGCCAGGAACTCTACAGATCACTGTGTTGTTTCCTGAAAGAAACTGTCACATGGGATTAGCAATTCAATCAGAAATTTGACTTTTACCCATAGGTTCTGGTGTGACTCAATTAAACTAAAAAAAAATTTTAAGTAAAAATGCTTACTATGATGCTAATGAACTATCTAGTAAAAACTAAAAAAATCAAGATATTCAGAAGTTGTTTTCTAATTTCTTTTTTTTCCAAGAAAGAGCTTATGTTACACAAAATTCTATCCATTAGTTGTCATTTTACCTCCCATTTGCAATTGTAGAAATCTCAATATACCTAGCTATCTGGAGTAATTTCTAGGCATTTTCTATACCAAATGTATTTTTTTAATATCAGTAGATTAAATTGTTTGAGTAAAAGAAATCTAAAAACTGAGTAATATAATTTTAAAAGTCCCAAAATATCAACATTTAAATCATTTAGACCTTTAAGTTTAATGTATTTTTAAATGCATTGTAAATGCATAACATGTCAACTCAGGAGAATTCAAAGTCACATCTCTTCAACTTAGGTAATTAAATCGTGCAGATAATAGTGATAGTAATAATTACAGCTAATATTTATTAATCTCGTATTTGTGAAGCACTAGGTTAAATCCTCTGTAGAGTTTAATCAACTAATTACTCAAATAACTTTAGTGATAACTGAGGCTTAATGAGATTATGTAGTTTGCTCAAGATAATGATGAGATTGGAGATCAAAATCAACCTGTTTAAATTCAGAGCTCTTGTTTTTAACAGTAAGCCATATGGTTATTGCTATTAATAAATTATATATATTAATATATATACACACCTTTATATATACACACTGTTATAATATAAAATGTAATGTAATGAATAGCATATATATGTACATTTACAAATATACAGAGGGCGCCAAAAATGTATACACATTTTAAGAAAGAAAAAACTATTAAAATTATAATACTCAATATGTATTAACAACAAAAGATGAATACAAGTCACATGCGACTTCTGCAATAACAAGAGGTGCTCAAAATGGTTACCATCAGTGTCCAGACACTTCTGATTGTGGCAAAATACTGCTTGAACAATGTTGACCAAAGTGTCCACTTGTATGGCT
>PVJL010010009.1:0-52639 GCA_004026885.1 Lyroderma lyra | reverse complement strand
GCTAAGTCTCTAGGAGGGGAAGGTTTTGACGACATCACCGTTGAAGATACCCAAGAATTACTGGCTGAAGAAGAAACTGATGAATCAGATTTGGTGCGTGTGACATCTGGAACGCGCCAAGATAATTCAGGGGACGATAGCGCAGGTGAAAACGAAGCAGTTAAACACGTCACTCTGAAACGCATAAAGAAAGGCCTAGACTGAGCCGAACTGTAGGAGCCGTACTTCCTAAATGAAGATCCTTCCACTGAAAGAAACACAAAGTTTAAGAGAGAACTTCACAAGTTCTTAGCACCATATAACCAAATTCATCAAGATCTCAGCTAAAAGCAAGCAATCTAAAACAACAGACTTTTTGCAAAAAGCACAGAATAGAAGTCAAGATGATGCTGAAGGAAGCTCAGAGGACGAAGGCATCTTGTTAACAAGACGTCCTCAGTTAATGGTGCTTAGTAGTGATGATGGAGAACACGTTTCTTTAATACATATTAATATGATATACTTTTGGTGAAAATTGCTTTAATAAAGATATTTCTCTTACTTATAAAATATAATATGTTTTTTAAAATTTTTGGAACCTAACCCCCTTTTTCGTACTATCTTTTTGTTTGTATAACACGGATTCACATAACACGGCATTGTTTAGGAAGCTAGCAATCGTGTTATGTGGGGGTTACCTGTAATACACTTAAAATAATAGATCTTTCTGATGGGACTCAAAGTACTTCTGGGGGACCTGTGCAATTTATTTTTTCTAAATTGAACTACCTATTAAGGAAATTTTTAAAATACTGACAATCTCATTTCCAACATATGTAACCTCGTGCATTTGGACCACTTTTGCCCTCACGTAATTCTGTTCACACTGGTATCCTTATTGGTGCCTCCCAGGGGTCTTGTGATATAAAGCCAAGGTGTCTTTCTTCCAAAAGATGCAGCAACTCAAAAGACAGAATAACAAGTGGGTGTTTTTCAGGTGCCTCCAAAAAAGAAATGGTTATAGGCTATGAATCTGTTAGATCCCTCCTTAAAGTTGTGCAGCATCTGAAAATAATTTCTTTTTTCTCTCAAATGTGGCAGACCAGGGACCATTGTAGGGCACATAGGAGTAACCTCAGAATTAATTCCTGATGGTACTTAAGTACCTATCAGCTTCGGGGTATCTCTCATGTCTCCCCATAATCCAGCATCGTCTCAGTAACTGGAAAGTGATCTTTCTAAACTCCTAACTGGTAGTGCTGCCCACCTCTGTCCCCATCCTGCCCCATCTCCCCCCACCAGGGATGAAAACCCTTACTTCCCTATTGTCACCTTTAAAACATCCACATTCCTTGGTATGGAGTAAAAACTAAGAAAAAAACTTTATTACTCAACTCCTGACTCAGCAGCCTTGTTATTTCTAACTGCACTCCACATACACGTGCACACGCACACGCACACACCTACACACATTACCCCACCCCAGTTTATGCTCCAGGCTACTGAACTACTTCCAATTTCAAGAGAACTTCCTTCTGCACATATGCTTATGCATGCATGCATACCCCCACCCAGTCCTCCGGTACTTGGATAATTCCTATCCCTCCTAAAGTTCCAGCTTACCTGTCATTTCCCACAAAGAATCCTTTCCTGATTGGCTAGGACTGAGCTAGATGTCCCTCTATGTATTCCCATAGTTCCCGTACTTAGGTCCTTGTCTTACTGTATGGGTTGAGGTCCTTGTCCTACTGTATGGGTTGTTAGTTTACATGCCATTTTCCTTCAGAAATCTCATCTCCCTGCAGGTAGGAACAAATTCTTATTCACCATTGTCTCCTAGAAACCTGGCACCATTCCTGTTTAGCCATAATTGCTCAATTTGTATTGAAAAATGAGTGAATGAATGAATTGCTGGATGCATCATTGTAAGTAGTTTCTTTGGCAAGCTGAGTGTGCTTGTATGTCAGTAAAACAACTGGGTGAATTTAAATAAAGTCCTAATAACCTATAAGTTGTACAGGAACTAAATTATGCCTTATTTTTAAAATGATTTCAGGTTTGGCAATAAAAGTAATTCTGAATCTTTACACCTAAGAATTCCAAGATACATCTTGCTGAATGGGCATTAATAAGGAGTGTTACAAAACTGAATTAAATATAAACGTGTTTAATGAGAGCTTCTATGATCCCTTTCACAGAATTAAAAGGCATTATCACAAATATTGACTGTAACTCTAGAATTTTAGAGCTATATCATTTGGAACTGCTTTAGATTAAAATATTTCATGTTGAAAGGTCTTTCCAATCACCTAGGAGTAATCAGTATCTGACAAATCCTGTTTCTCAGGGGAAAAATAAAAAAGTATGACTAACACCTCAAGATGTTTGAATCAGGAAAAATATGTAAAAAGAGAAATCCATGAAATGGTACATTTTTGAGCAGATATTAACAAAAATGAAGAGGACATAGCTTGCTTAGTGACATGATTCAACTGCAATGACCTGTATTGCATAAGACAATGATACATTCTCAAGAAAATGATAGATTATCTTTGTCATATTAGCACACATAAACATTTATTGGGAGTCAAGAAGCTGTGGCCAAACACGGGAATGTTCTCTGGGACTACCAACGTGAGGCCAAGAATATATTTTCTAGATTGATTCAGTGGCAAAATCAGAGATTGTGCGATGTTGGCCTCCATTAGAAACGGAAATTCATGTGCCCGCTGGGTGTTTCGAGGTCACACACTTGGAGGCTCCATGCTACCCAACTTTGGATATGCTCAGAAACCTTTCCTTCCGGCAGGTTCGGTACGTTCAAGCAGTGCTTATAAAGTTAGAGACACACCATGGAATTCTTAAACGGGAAGAAACAGTATTCTGGGTGAGTGTTTTCTCCTCTCATTGCATGCTGTCACATTCTTTTTAATGTTTTATAACTACCTGTGTGCAATTCATGATCTACTTATGAATTGCCCCAGAGAACGGCCGAGAAATACAAAGTCCCTCCTATAGTCTGCTCTAGGATGACCACTGATTCAGAAAAAAGGCTGAGGTTATTTTTCAAAAGAATTCTCTGTAGACCGATGAAGAAAGTACAGGAGCAACCCCCAAAATGTCAAACAGTGATCGTCACACTCCTTTGAGGCATATGGAAAGTGTCACTCTGATAATTCAGTGACAACAGCAGAAAATGCTGGAATTAAATCAAGAAGCTTACTTTTTTTTCACAATCCCCAAACTTTAAACTATTGTGTCTTCATGCCAAACCAGATTGGCCATTTAACAAACCCGACAACTCCACGCTTGGCAGTTACTTGGGCCATGCAGCTGGTAGTGCTGATCTCTCCTCGTGATTGGCTGAACTGATCTTTTGCTTTTCCTGTTTGATTTTCATGCCAACTGACAAAGATTAATGGAAAGTAGGTGGAATGGTGACAAGAGCCTTGCCAGGGTCTACAGCTGGACTATGCTTTCCATTTTGACACTAAGTGGCCTTAGGCACCACCCTGTTCTTATCTGTGTCTCTTATCCTCATAGCTGTAAGCAGAGTAAAAGGGCCCACCCAACTCTAAAATTTTTATCTTGTCAATGGTTCTTTGATTCAGGTAAGAGCATTAAAAAAAAAAAAATTGAACAGATGGCTTTCTGATGGTATGTCTAATCTCGTGCAGCAGAACAGGTATGGACATTGAGTTTGAATCATGTGGCACAGGCACGGTTAAAACACCGTCCTTAATACGCTCACCCCATGCTTTCTGGATGACAGAGAGTAAGATGCCCTTGTTCGTGCACATCTGGCAAACCCACAAAAACCCGCAGAACAGAGGGCCTTGAGGGCATCAGGGAAGCTGGACATGGGGAATAGTAATAAAACTTTTTCCATGTTTTGGCCCTCCTTACTCCAAGAAAACAGAATCAACATCAAATGCATGATCTACAAGGAGCTGACAGTGATATAATAGCAGTACTTTACTGAGCCATAATATGTAAAAAAAACTTGTACCAAATGATTCAAATATTATGGTCTCATTTAATCTCCGCAATGACCTTAGGAGATATGAAAATGAGACCTAGAAAAGTTAGGTAATTTGTCCAAGACCACAGATATGATAAAATGGTACTTCCAAGTATATGACAAATTCTATGCTATTTTTTGTGTGTGTGTGTGTGGGGGGGGGGGGAGCTAGTTCCCTGGCTGGGAATCGAACCCAGGCTGTGGGGTTCAGAGAGCTGAAGCCTAGCCACTACACTACCAGGAAACCCCTTTGTGTTATTTTTATGTAACACTTAGCTCCCTTAAGAAAGGATGATGAATAAATATGGCTACTAGACCTTGTATTTGATCTGGGTGTATAGTAATAGTAAACCGAGGCCACAACAACCATCATTGAAAATACCCTTTTAGAGTTTTAATTTTTTTAAAAGGTGTTATAAAAATAATATAGCAAATATATGTAATACACTTTTAAATAACCAGCATCTCATCTACTTGAGGTCATTATTTTATTTTTTTATATTCCCTACTACACATATTTCTTAAGTGCAGGCCTTTCTCATTTTTTTTCTTTTAAACATACAGTTATGGAACACTGACTTTGTGTGTCAGATACCATTTTAGTCCCTAAATATACAGTGGTAATCATTCAGAAAATGCCTTTTCTCATGGAGTTACATCCCAGTGGAGACAGACAGACAATAAAAAGCAAACAAATAAATTAACAAGATAATTTTAGGTTGTGGAAGATAATAAAAAACAAATGAAAAGGTTGACACAATAAAGTGGTGAGGTATTAGGTTGGGTGATAAGAGGAGTACTTTCTGAGGAGCTGCCATTTGAGCTGAGTCCTGATGAATAAGAAGAAGCTGATTTTGCAAAGAGATAGTGAAAGAACGTTTCATTCATGTCCTGGGGGTACATCTTGTGTATCTGAAGAAAAGGAAAGAAGCTGGGCTGAAGGGCTTTGTATTAAACTACTCTTTCCTTTTGGGATCTTGAGGTAACTTTTCATTTGGACATGTTATTAAATAATGCTGCAATGAACATCTTCCAGTATACAACATTTTGCTTTTGTTGAACCACTTCTTTAGGGTCGAATAATTAAACAGGTTTATACTGATTTTTATGCTTATTTTTTAAAAAGAATTTCATTATTATTTCTGAAAATACTAGTGGCAATTCAGATTACTGTGAATTCCAGATAACTACAGGTTTAGTTATACTTCAATACTGAAATAGAGAAACAAATTTATAAAGATGTTATTATTTTTTGCAATACAAATAATAGATGTTATTTTTTAAAGAGTTAGAAAATAAAGACAACAAGAAAAGCTATAATCTCACCATCCAGATATAACCAACCACTGATAGGTATATGTACATCCATTCTGTGTGCGTGCGTGTGTTTGTATCCCTCTTATTATTTATTGGTGATTGTGGACAAATTTGTCCACAGATTATACAGATTCTCGAACAATGTGGGGTTAGGAGTGTCAACCTTCCACAGAGTTGAAAATCCACATATGTTTTGACTCCCCCAAAAACTTAAGTCGCCCATTAGTATACACCAGAATTGGTGCCAGGACTCCCCACAGATACCAACACCTGAGAATGCTGAAGTTCCTTATATAAAATGGCATAGAACAATGCACAGTCAGCTCTCCCCAGTCATGGATTCCCAACAGCGGATGGAAAATATTGTTTTTGATACATAGTTGGTTGACTCCATGGATATGAAACCGAGGGATATGGAGGGTTGAATGCATGTTTATTGAAAACAATCTGCATATAAGCAAGTCTACACAGTGGAAACCCATGTTGTTCAAGGGTCAACTGTATATTCAAATAAACAGAATGTCATGTTTGGTTTTTACATTAAAATGTAGAATGTTTGGGGGCAGAAAATATAATAACTTTTTTAATCCCAAGTAAACTGGCCCAGGGTTGAATAGAGAGTGTAAGAGAGCTACAGAATTTAGAAGTTTAATATTAGAAATTATTCAGTTTTCTCAATTTATTTTACGAATAGGAAAATGAGCCTGATTTTTTCTGAAGTCAGATGGCTGCTAACTTGTGGCTTAGTTGAGATTAGAGCCGAGGTTGCTCAACATCTGACCCAGGATTCTGGAAGCACTTACTGAGATTAATTTATGCACTTTGTTTGGTCCTCACAGAATCTATTGTTGAACTGATTATACTACTGTTAAAGAGTAGTATTTTCATTTTGGGATTTCTTTAGAGCTTTTTCTTAATTGAGGTGAAATTATACATATAACACATGCTTGACCATTTTAAAGTGTGCAATTCAATGCCATTTAATACACTTAGAATATTGTATAATTACTATCTCTTTCTAGTTTCAAAATTTTAATCACCTCAGAAGACCATCCCATGCCTACTAAATAATCACTCACCAACCATTTACTGTTTTCTCTGTCCCTTGGCAACCACTCATCTGTTTTCTGTGTATGGATTTGCCTATTTTGCTTATTTCATATGAAATAAATCATACAATATACGAACTTTTGTGTCTAGCTTCTTCTACACAGGATAATGTTTTTAAGGTTCATCCATGTTGTGGCATGTATTGGTACTTCATTCATTTTAAGGCTGAATAATATTTCACTGTGTGAATATACTATAATTTGTTAATCTATTCATCCATTGATGAACTTCTTCCTTTAGAATTTTAACAAACTAAGTATGTTTTATTTTCCCACTCAAAACTTGACATCGCAAGCTCCATGATTTCCAATAGAATTTCAGATCATATTTAATATTTTACCCTTTGTAAAGTTGATGTATTGATGTTTTACTGTGCAGTAAGTTTTCCTGTCACATATTTTAACTATTTATTAGTATTACCACTTTTTAAGAATGTTTGTTATATAGAATCTCTGTTTGACTTCTATTTATAAATGTATTTTAATAAGCTTTTAATTGTCATTTTCCACTAAGACCAGAGGATTTATGAAGTGTATTACTGGGTAAATGAATCTTACTATGCTAAGCTGAAAATTATCCACAAAAGATGTTCATGTCCTAATCCCCCTAACCTTAAATCTTATATGGCAAAAGGAACTCTTTAAATGAATTAAATTAAGGATTCTGAGACTGGGATTACCCAGGTGGGTCTGATGAAATCACAAGTATCCTCATACAAGAGGGGCAGACAATGAGAAGGAGTAGTAGCTGTCACAGTGATGCAAAGGGTCACAAACCAAAAAATGAAGGTGGTCTTTAGAAACTGACAGAGGAAAGAAAATGGAATCTCTCCTAACATTTCCAGAAGGAAAGCAGCCCTACCAACATGTGGATTCTAGACTTTTGACCCAGAACTATAAGAAAATAGATTTGTGTTATTTTAAGATATTAAGTTTGTAATGATTTGTGACCACAGTAGGAAACCAGTTACATCTTGACTCCACATTCAAGATGTAATTTGTAAACTAAACACTAAAGTTTTATAGCCACCACATTCACATATATAAAAACCTACAATATTCATGAATTTGACAACATGTACGAGGGCTGTCCGGAAAGCATCTAGCCATGTAATATGAAAAATAGAGGTATTCATGGCTGGATTTTGTTTTTTGGACAGCCCTCATATATGTGCTGCTCAGCATAGCTTTTAATAAAAATATAGTGTTAAATGAAGTTGTCATAGGAAATGAGACATACTAGCAAAATATTTCCTGCTTTACTACTAGATAAAAGCTCTTAACAATTAGGAAAAGTAATAATTTTCTAATACAGGTTGAAATACTAGGTTTTTTGATTCCTTAAAGGCTAAGTGTATGTTCTTTAATAACAATAAATTTTATCTTACAATATTACATTTAAAAATATTCATGCCCATTGCCTAGATAGTTTAAAAATAATTCTCCTTTTTCTGCCCAAATCTCCATGTGGCTTGAGACAAACACAGATCACGTGAACTAAGCGTCTGAGTTTTAACACTGGACTCTGGGAAGAAACTGGGCTTCTCAACTGACCTCACAGTCCAGAAGAAAATGGTAACATTTACTTCCTTACAGAATAAAAAAGCAATGAGTTATATTAGGAAGCATTTTATAAAGATTAAGAGTTGACTGATTCTGAAAACAAAACTCCACGCTCTTTCCCTTTGAGTTTTTCTGAATTTGCTACTGAATCTTAGTATTTATCTTATCCTTTAACCAACTGGAGGGTCACAATTTGTGCACCTTTAAACACAGTAGCTTCTTAAAGCTTCTTTTTCACTACCTCAGAGGCAGCTTCTCCTTGGTGATGTCATGTTTCCTTCCTGACCTTGGGAATACCATTTAACATCAACGATTTGCAGCAAGTAGAAAGCACAGGTTCTGAGTCTTAAGTCATGTTCCCAAAATAGTCCATTAAGCTGTGCTCTTCAGCCTAGTTCTAATGAATCAGTCTCCTCTTCTGCACTCGTATTGATGACTTTTCCCCACCTTTCTTAATTTCAGTATAAACACGCAGTCACCAAAGGCACTGGGTGGGGAGGAGGACTAAGGAAATCCTAGAGGAGAACAATGACAGGAAATTGACACCACCATTAAGAAGCCTGGAAAAATGAAGTTAGAAGAAAGTGGGCCTTGGCTTGTTGCCCTTTTCGGAAGAAAGAACTAATGGCAGGCAGACATGGCGTAGAAAAGTAAACATAAAACTTACAGCCTAAGCAATGCTGTGTGTAAAGCATATTGAAATAAGAGATAGTAAATTAAAAAAAAATAGGAATCATGGTGGACAATGACTTGGTTTGGGGGAGCTTTAATCACAGTAAATTGAGGCTCTGACTTTTAAAATCTTTTTTTTTTTTTTTTTTTTAAAGATATGGATTTCCCCGGGCTTGGGACAGAGGGGTGGCCCAGCCCTGCAGCACAGAACTGACGCACTGAACTGGGAGTTGGTGAAAGGAAGAGTCTGTTTTCCTTAAACATCTGTGAGGAAATACGGTGTTAAATATTTATAGGTTTAGAGAGTGCATCCTATAATTACAAACCTTAGGTAAATAAATGTAATGGGCTAGGATCTGGTAACTTGGGAAAAAATGACCTCATTCAGCCTGTGATACAATGGGAAGCAATTTTTACAATGATTTTAAAGGAAATTCATCAATTATTATTCTGACGTCATCTCCATGTATCGGATGCCCATATGTAGAGTCAGTTAGGGAAATTAGTAATAATGAAAGAAAACCCTCACAAATGACAGGATGAGGCACGTGAGAGCAGATCAGGCCTAAATTTATCCTCGTGTTGTAAAAGAACTCTTTCTTGCTTCTGCCTGCTGATTTTGAACTATTTTCTGCCAGACTGAAAAACATTACATAAAGCAAAGCTTTATGTCAGTAAAGAGTCCCTTGATACAGTAAGTCAGAGATACTGGTAACTTCACAGATTTTCAGAGTTGGGAGACACTTCCAAGACAAACTCACACGACTCTCATTATACAGTTTGGAAGCTGAGGCTGAGAGCAGTTAAATAATTTATCAGAAGTCACACATCACTAGAATGAACAGGCCTAAAGACTAGGTTTCCTGATTCCCAGCCCAGTGCTGCCACAAAAGACTTATTGGATCAATAAATCCTTATTTCCATTAATTAATTTTGAATTCTATCATTAAAGACTAGATGACTCAGTGGTCTATCTCTTATCATCCTCAATGCTTTAGTAAAATATATGCCTTGTACAAAGCAGACAATAGCTAACTATCCATATATAGGAAAAGAAAAATTGTGCTGTGAGAGAACCATTTTGGAGACTAATAACCATGGTACATTCAGACGGTCAACCAAGTGGCCATGACCTTTTGGAAGTCATGGGTCTCAGGGCAGTCATCGTTATCTGCCTGATCCTTTGGTCAGCTGGACCTACCATTGTTCAACCCTTTATTTAGATTTCAAACATAAATAACATAGGTAAAGGGGAACGTCAAAGCAAAAATTAAAGAAAGAGAACCCTATTATATGTGTTGTTAGCTTCAATTGTTGCCCCATGTACCAGGGCAAGAGGAAGGTCATTCTTCTCCTGTTCGATGAGATCAGGAAAGCCCCAAAGAGTTCTTGGAGCAGCAGAACTTTATCCCCGCATCTAGGGCAGGAGAATTTCCTTACCTTGTTGCTCTGAATCTCAGCCAAAACCAAATCTAATAACTTAGTACCTGGTGGCATTGGTTTATGTATTTATTCATAAACATGCATTAAGTGCAAGATATTTAATCTTTTTAAGTTTGGGATTCCTTATCTAAAATAGGGACATTATTAGGACGGGCTTCAACCTTGTGGTGAGGACTAGATGAGTGCTTGTACGCAAAACTTCCGGCTTCTTAGAAAGAGCTTACACATCAGTACTAACAATGCAGAAGGCGAGGAGGGAAGCAGGGAATCACAAAGTCCTATTCCAAACACAAAAAAGAACATTTATGACCCTAGACTACCATGTGATCTTCCAGAGAGAAAGCCTTGTGTCATGGCAGAGCATGTCTGACAAGGAAAAAAAAAAAAAAAAAAAAGCAGATGGCTTTTGGATTATTTAGATAACCTTCAAACTAGACTCATTGGAGGTGATCTCCCAATAACTACAACTACATGAATATCGATTTTATGAAACACTTGAATTCAGGATGGATTTCACTATTAATAATTTACCCACTTCCACAAAAGGATTTGAAGTAATTTAAATAAAAGGTACAGGTACTATAGCACCATTAAGATGAGGATTAAAGAACTGAGGCCGAGATGTGGGAAGGTGATTCACCCAGAAGGCCCGGGTTAGGGATAATTATCACAGTGGTATGTAAAACTTCCTACAGTAGTTGCTGGCAGTTAATATCAAAGCACTTAAATAATTCTCTTTATAAATAAAATAAAGCATGTCAATATATATTAGATACATTTTCTTTGGCTTTCTACTCTGAGGGGAGATTTATCTTGTATACAGTGTCCACAATGGCAGTTTTTATTAGATGGAGCTCTCTCTTTTATAAACCTTCATAAAACTTGAGGACTCAGTGTTTAAAATTTTCATTCTCTGAAGGCATTTCCACAGAGAACGAAAGTAATCAAAAGTGATATAGTCCAGGAATTTGACTTTCTGATAATTCCGAAAGAATGGTTCAGACTGACTATCCAGTGAGACTATCATTTATACAGTACATTTCCTGTTGAATATTTGTTGACTAACCAAGATTTTGCCTGATTTAGGACAGTAATCAACTTGAGACAGAAGTCACTGTATTTGCCTAAAATACAGTTATTCTTAGTTGTTGTTAAAGAAGATCTACAACTTTAGATAAAATGCTCAAGAGATGAAAATGCTTAACAAAGTCACCGATTTCGTTACAGAAATTAGAGAAACTGGTTTGATTTTTAGGTTAATTGAAAGGTAACTTTCACAGGTGAATTATGGGCAGGCAGGTTGGCCAGGGCAGGTTGAAAAGTTTCCTAGGAATCTGCCTCCATCTAAATTCTCTTGATACTTACAGTCAAGCAGTAGCTTCCAACCAGGGGTCCACAGCAAATTCACTTGGGAAACTTTTTCGAAATACAGTAGACACTTTGTTAACTGAACTTAAGCAACTGATACTCTCAAACAACCAGCAAAATCTCAAGCAGCTTGCAAAAAAATTTTGCCAGTTGCTTGAGAGTGCTGGTTGCTTGAGTTCCAGTTAACAGAGAATCTCCTGTATTTCTTACAAATCACAACATCACAGTATGATAGTAAATACAATCTGTGCATATAACATGTAATACAATATCCTGAAGATTTATTGTACTTGCTGAAGAAAGGACTTGGATGGTGGAGTTCTCTGCAAAGAATAAAGTCTTATGAAGGAGCACTGGTTAGCTCATACTCAAACTGCACTAAAAGTGAAGTTTTCATACACACACACACACACACACACACACGAAAACCAGCTATAAGCTAAAATAAAAGCTAACATGCAAATAGCAAATGCTGACAACAAACTAAAGAACCATATCTTCTCCTCACTCTCATTTGGCTTATATAAGCAAAGGAATGTATTTTAGTTCATTGAAAAACTGCATTCACATCAAATTTATTCTTCAGCCTCAAGTATATTGGTAAACATGTCTTTGCCTAAAATTGTAATGTCTGAATATTATTCCACATAGTATATTTATTTAATGTATTTGGAGGTAGAAAATAAAAGTTGTTATACTGAAAAATAAGTTTTCTGAAAAATAATCTAACTCGTCAAGAGCTATAATGTCAAATCACCATTCACAGTTATGGGTTGTACATCACTAGCAATGATGGAGGATATTAAGCAAGAAAAGGTCATAATTAGATTTGGCTGTTATGAGTAGAATGGATTGCAGGCAAGACTCTATAATATTACTGAAAAATATGAGCTAGAGGAATAAATGGGCTGTAGTGCTAATTAGCACATAAATTTGCCAGGACTTTCTGATTTTGTGCAAGTGAAGAATATCGAAAAGAAGTTAATGCATGACAGTGTGCTTACTGTCACACATCAGGGTTGAGAGAGAGATGACAAAGTCTCCTTAAGATCTGTCAGTTTTGAAGTCTCCACCAGGAAACCTCAGGGGAGACATTCAGTAGGAAGTCACGTGCGTTTGGAGTCCAGGAACAAACTCTTGACTTAAGTTAGAGGTTTGGTAGTCATTGTATAAAATGGTATTTAAAACAAGATGATTAGATGAGATTTCTTAGTGAGATAGCTTAAAGGGGACACAGGAGAGAGCCGAGCCCAGGAATAACAAAATTTTCAGCGCTGGGCAAAAGTAGAGTTCACAAAGGATGCTGAGAAGCAGCTGCTAGAGACAGAAAGAAAACCAGGAGCATGTGTGGTCAGAGAAGTTATGGAAAAAGAGGAGGAAGGGCCAAATATTGATTGGCCAAATGAAAAGACTGAAAAATGTACCCATAATACTGAGTCTAGCAACAAGAGGATCACAGGTTGTCGTGATGAGAATAATCTCAATGCAATGTTGGGAACAGAAGCTATTTGAAATGTTCTGGAGAAATCTGTTAAGTTGGGAAGAAACTTGAGAAAATCACCTGGTAGAGCTGACATATTTAAACATAAAAGTCAGAATATTTATATTCAGAAACTCCTTTGGGAAGGTCTCATAACACCTATTATTTCCCCCAAGCTGCCTAACTACACAATGAGAGATGAAAACAGCTATTATATTCATCTCACTCTTATTTTCTCTAAACAGTGGCTAAAATTGATTTTATGTTATTGGGTTTACTTAAAATTTTTCACTTCGTTTTTAGTATGCTGTAAATTTATGTCCTTATTCAAAAAACCATTTCATATGATTATAATTTTTCTATGGGCAAATTGGTCCTGTCTCCTGATAGCTTCACTCAAGTTGTTCCTGGGAGTGCTAGAAATTTCTCAATAATCTAAACTCATGTTGGTGGTCACCTGCACAGAATTTAAAGAGGGTGCCAAGTATTTTTAAAAGCAATTCTAGACAATCTCAGAAAAGACAGAAATTATACTTAAAACAATGTGTTTCTTTGTTAGACTCACTGTTACTATTGGTGGTGGTTTGTTGGTTTTACTGTTTGCTGTCAGAGATCCTATTCCTAGACTAATATTGGCTGATTAAATGCAATTTATATATCACTCTGAATTTGAAAAATAAATTTTGTTATGCTGTTTTGAGTCCTTCAACAACCACGTAAAGTAGGTAATATCCAGTGTAATTTCTCGACCAGTTGTACTAGTTGCACTTTTAGTAAGTAAACTCAGAATAAAAATCTGACATCAAGTCTTCTGATGCTCAATTTAGGAACACCTGGACTTTCGTATGTGTATTTATGTACAGCTACTCTTCACTTAATGATCTACCTGTTTAATGACTGCTTGGACTCATGACCAGTTCTCCAGAGCAGGGAATCCCGTTTATCAGTCTTTGTCGTGTTCCCACAGTCAGTATTCACTACACAAGCGTTCACAATCACTTAAGACTACATATTTTGTTTATAAGTGTGGTGTTGTGTGGTGTCTATTGAAAAATACATACGTTATGGTGCCACGACACACCACAGGACATCTGCCTTTAAGCTCCTTGCTTATTGACCAACTCTCTTAATGACCTAGTCATGGAAACAAAACTTGGTCATTTAGTGAGGACTACCTGTACTTCTAAGCTATGTCCTAAATAGGATCTCAGATGGCTCAGGAAAACGCAAATAAAAGCAAGATAAAATAACTCAAAATAAATAAGAAAGAAGGTGAAAGGAAAAATTAGGACAAAAGTGTTTTAGGTCATTATACCAAATACACTGTACAGGATCATATAAACTTCTCAAGAAAAGGTCAAAAATTGTTTTTAGTGTTTTTTTTTAAAGCATAACTTACATAAGTACACAAATCTTAAATGTACAGCTCAATGAACAGCCTCATATGTACGTATTGCCACCCTGATTAAATTATAGAGCATTTTAATTATTCTCCATGGCTCCCTCAATCTTCCCCAGGAATAACCACTATTCTGACTTTATCATATATTAGTTTTAATGTTTGGTTTTGAACTTTATTAAATAGCATTATACAACTGTGTCTGATTGCTTTTACTCAGTAATGTTTATGATATTCATCTGTATTTTTCTAGCACATACCCAAATTTTTCTTTCAGTGTTGTGCAGTGTGGGCTTAAAATAAATAATACTTTTCCTCTCACCTTTTAAGTTCTTCCAGCTGGGCCGAGAACTAAATTTAACACAGATTGGCAGGAGAAAATCAAATGTTTACACATGCACGGGGGGGAATTCACATAAGCATGACAACCCCAAAGACAGTGTGGTAACATTGGGTATATATGACGCTTTGAACAGAGGAGAAAGGGTGAGGGCCAGGATGTTGGCTGTCAGAAGTGAGAACGGGCAATTTCCAGGTAGTTGAGGCGCAGATGAACACACAGGGCAGGCGAATTCTTGGCGAATTCCTGCTGTACAGCTCAAACCAGAGCTGGCAGGCCTCTGCCTGAAGCCCTCCCATTTACCATGCTCGATTCAGGCTGAGGGGCACAGCCTAAGATTTCCTTTCTCAAGCAGGTTTCCCCCTCTGAATGGCTTGGGCAGGAAATGGGGGAGGGTCAAAAGTCCTTCCTGAATTTTTCATCTCTTAAACAGCTTAAAATCAGCATCACAAAAAGGCAGCTTTGGGGTGGCAAAACGTTGGTTCCCTTTGTAGTATTTTATCATATGAATATATCACAATATATTTACACATTCTACTATTATGGAACTTCGATTATCTAACATTTAGGGTTATTACAAGTAAAATTGTGATGAATAGCTTTGTACATGGCTGTTAGTGGATGAAACCATTTGTCCTTGTTGGGTATACTCATATTCCTAAGCATGGAATTACTGCATCATATTTTAGCTTTACTGAATCTTGCCAAGTATTCTTCCAAAGCTGTTACACCAATTTAACTCTAACTAGCCATAGAAAAGAGCTCCCATGACTCCGTCCCTTTACCACAATTTTGTGTTTTTAGTTTTCCTAATGTTTGCCATTTTGATGGGTGAATCATCATATCTTTTTTTCAATTGGCATTTCTGTGATGACTAATGATGTTGTTGAGCACGTTTTCACATTTAATATCAACTTTGATATATTCTTTTGTGAAGTGTCTTGTTCATGTTGAAATTGGATTGCTTGTTAGATGTATCTCTTAGAAGTATTTTCTCCCACTTCATAGCTCGTCTTTCCGTTCTTTTAATGGTGTCTTTTGATGGACAGAAATTTTAATTTTAACACAGTCCAAGTTATCAATCTTTTCTTTGAAGTCACCATGGTTTTCGTGTTTTCTTTAAGAAATTTTTGTCAATGTTAATGTCATGCAGATTTTCAAGCTACATCTAAACTTTTTAGGCCACAAATTTGACTCCAAGATTTGAGAATGCACAGGTTTCATAATATTCATAAAGTAAAAGCTTTTTAATGAGGTCGGGTGAAACTTCTGTAGGTCTATATGTGGAGTATGATGATCAACACCCTCAAAAACATCCTTGCAATATTAACAGTGTTGAGTTGCTTTTTATAACATTGCTTGATACAGATAATTGCTTTATGCTAAAGAGTCAAGGAATAAAAACTTTCTCGTTGAGTCAATACAGACAGGCTTAGTTCAAGGGTAGATCACTGGGTGCCTAGGCAACTTCCATATGTAGTACTTTCTTCATGGAAGCTTTTGAAATGTTTTTGAGCAACTATTAGTATAAAGTTCTACTCCCAAGCATATATTAGAATCCAGTACTTCATGTTGCCAGTTTAGTAGGAACCACATGCTTTAACACTTAGGGAAGCCCAGGGAGGACACACTCCTGCATAGAAAGCTCCCTTGTTGTTCTATGGGAATGTGAGCTGAAGTCACTGGGGCAGCCCAGTTACCCCCAGGCAGATAAAACACTTACGAAGTCTGTCCATGAAGCACAGGCACTGTGCGAGCTATTTCTGGAAGAATTTGATATTTCAAAACAGGTACTGAAATCATTCTTGGTGTGAATAGTAAACATTTGGAAGGACTGATTTATTTTTACTTTATTAAAAAAAAAAATAGGGAGGGATTGGAACCAAAGAGCCACGTGTTTTGCCTATGTCCCCTAAATTCTGCCCTGTCCTTACGTCAGAAGGAACCCCTTTTGGTATTGCATAGTATTTGCTTTTGATTTTAAGAACTAAGTGAGGGTCCCCCTTAACCCTTAGCCAAGTATCATTTCTATCGCTGTCTCCAGAGGTGATCACGACTGTGAGTTCGGTGTGCATAATTATTTATTCCTCATTACAAATAATATATATATATTTGTTGTAGAGTATTTATAAAATGAAGACAAGGAAAATAAAGTAATCCAAAGTATCCATGATTCCATAGCTCAGCGAACCCCTGTGCTGTCAGGTACGTTCCCTTCTAGTTTTTCTCTATGCACCACTATATAAATTGTTACAAACTGTTCCTTAACGTTTCTGTGAGCAGCACAGCTTAGGGGTTGAGAGCAGAGGCTTCTGAAGCAGCCAGCTGGGGTGTGAGTCTCAGCTCAATAGTACCTAAGTCTCCGCCACATAATCCCGCCCCCAACACACACACACTGCACCCCCATTAACACTGTCCACGAAAGAACAGCTTAATAGCGGCCCAGGCCCTCTCTCGTGGTTTAGGCTCATTCCCATCATTTTACAGATGAAGAACTGAAGCACAACAGAGTGAAGCCATGGACTCAAAAGTCACATTGATAGGAAAGCAAGCAGCAGGGAGGGAAGAGGCAAACAGGATGTCTTCCAGAAACATTAGGGCTTGACATTTTTTAATAACCGCTTTAGTTCGGAATAATTTTCATTTTACAAAAAAAAAGCTACGAAGTTCATTCAGAGAGCTAGCTCCGTTACACCCCCGACCCAGCTGCCCCTAATGTTAGCGTCTCACATGACGGGTACGTCTGTCAAAACTGAAAGTAACATCAGGGCCTTACGGTAGTAAGGCGTCTGCACTTGCCCCTGAGCGCCCCTCTCCCGCCCCAGGGCTCCATTTAGGACACCGCCTTGCATTCGGATGAGGTGCGTTTTGAAGATGAATACTCGATGTACCAAGGGAAGGAGGGGAAACTGGGACCGAGCAAGGAGGTGGGGGCGACACTGACGGGACTGCGCAGCAGGTGGAAAGGCGACTGAGGTTTGGAAGCGGATTTTGGAGGGGACGAGAATGCCATCGTCAGGAAGGGCGCTTCTGTCCTGGGTGTGATGGGGGGGGGGGGGGGGGGGGGGGGGGGGGGGGGGGGGGGGGGGGGGGGGGGGGGGGGGGGGCGGGGCAGACAAGGGAGGAAGGATCTCTAAGGAAGTGGGGGGAAGAACGCGGTTGTCTGGGCCTTCCTACTCAGATCTGCTCCTGGAGTCAGAGAAGGCAAGTGCTTGGAAGAGACGAAGGGACGTCACCTCATCGAATTCTCACAGCCACCTTCTAGGTAAGTGTCACCACAAGTGCCAGTTCGAGAAGGGAGACTGAGGTTCATGACGGTCATGGAGCTGGCATGCGGTCAAGCTCTTATACTGAGTAAGTGGTGGCGCTGAAAATTGAACCAACGCCTGACTGCAAATCCTGTGCTTTATGGTCTAGTTCAGTCCGAAATTGTCTTAATTACACTTACCAAAGTTCACAGCGTAATTCCCTTCCTCTTTCAAGTGGTTGCTGGGGTCAGACACCGGTGTGTCATCAGCCCTGCTGCGGGGACCCGACGACTCCCGCCGGGCTCGGGATGCCTCTGCTCTTCCGGGGCGGTGCTTACACAACCGGGAAGGCGGGGGCGGTGCTTACACAGCCGGGAAGGCAGGGGCGGTGCTTACACAACCGGGAAAGCGGGGGCGGTGTTTACACAACCGGGAAGGCGGGGGCGGTGCTTACACAGCCGGGAAGGCGGGGGCGGGGCAACCGTTCGACTGACAGGGTCCATTTAACCTCGGCGGCGCTAAGGGTTCAAGGGCCGTCCTGAGCAGACCCAGCCACCAGTGCCTCTGTTTTGTGTGATTAGACGCCGGGAGACTTCCCGGACAGCCTTCGTGTATCTCCAGCTCCTCTGAGGTAGGGGATTTGAGCAGGACCGCCCTGCTTTCTAGAGCTTAGGCTTCCATTTTGGTTCGGGACTTGAAGTAAAACGAAGACAGGACACCTGAGAAGTGGCAGGAAGCAGCTACGGCCATCTCTGTTTCAATGTGTGGCTAAAATGGAACGAAAGCTGTGTGAACCTTGTCCCCTCTGGGTCCCCTGGGAAAATGAGTGTCCACGAGAAGGGAGCACCCAGGGCAGAGTCTGCAGAGCACTGCTCTCCGGCTCCTCCTCTTCTCCTTTACCAGTTCTTGACAGAATTCCAGGTTTTCTCCTGAACTTTTTTTTTTTTTTTTTTTTTTTGGTAGCTCCCTGGCTGGGAATCGAACCCAGACCACAGCGTTGAGAGCGCCGAAGCCACTACACCACCAGGGAACTCCCTTAACTGTCTGAAATAAAATAACCGTCCTCAGAACTTATTGTTGAAATAAAATAGTTTTTATCATTCAATCTGGCAAAATTGTGAAAAGGTCCACAGTGCTTCTAACACATCATCGTGAGAGTTTTGGCAGAAGACATCCTACAGATAACAGCTCTCTCAAGTGGTCCCAAGTGGGATTGAGAGGGGTGGAAATCAGGGTGTCTGCAGCATCATTTCTGGAGATGTCATGAGCGGGTGTTGGGTTTGATCCAAGACGTGAAGTTGTGTGAGGACAGATCAGATCGACCAGCCTGAGCTGCTGGGGCGTGCGAAACTAGGAAGTCGCTGACCAAGAAGAAAAGTTAGCTCAGAGATTCGAAAAGCCACACAAGAATAGAATGAATGTCATGAGGAGCAGTCCCTAGGGTCATCTGAATAATTCTGTCAGTTGGATTACGAGGGCTTTTCCAAGAAAATCCAGCCATTGTCAATACGGAGAGAATGATTAGTGGGTGGATACTCTCCAGACTGCCCTCTATTTGCAACCTGATAACACTGTACATACCAATGACTTCCATCCATTCAAAAACACATGTTCAGTACTTGGAATGTTTTAAACACCATACTAGGATGTGACGATGTAAAGTCAAGTAAGATACATTCAAGGGCCTACAGACATTATCAATACAAGCAATAACAGTTATGACACAAAGTCTAGGAGTCATAGAAAGGAGGCCTCTTGCTGAGTCTTGGATGCAGGGCAAGATGAATGTCTAAGTCTAGAAGATTAGTCTTTAAGTTGGAAGCACAAATGTAGGAAATATTCATGTCATGGTAAGAAGAGGTGGTAGAAAGAATATTCCAGGCAGAAGCTTAAAGGAATCTTAAACCAAGGAATGCTTGGCATATTTATAGAACTTTACTGTCTCAACAGTTTTGCTATCAGAAATACAATAATCATAAGGACAAATGTTATAAATTACTAAATTCTTTCAGGGTACACATTTTACTAGGCACTTCATATATTATTAGTCTTAAAACTTTAAATAACATAGAATATTTATTTCCTTGTGTACACACAAACACGAGGTGGGTTAGGTTAGTAAGATGTATACATTGGTTTGGTTCCATACTATGGCTCTTTGCTATAGGCTACTTCGATTTTTGACAAGACCATGTTCATGTGGCCATTTTGACAAAGCCAGTTTTGATAGACACTTCTATAAATGCGTACTTAGACTTACCCTTTAAAAAATAAACTTTCAAGTTTTTAGTTTGAAATAAAAAATGAAATAGACACTGTCACCCCACTGCTGAGCCTCAGCCCTCATCTGCCCTGTCTCTATGATGGACAGTGAGGAGGGCTGCAGTTAGGCACCCACTGGAGACACACTGGGACTTGTGTGTACCACCCTTGTGATGGTCAGAAAGGCTATCAATCAATCTCAGGTAAGGGACTGGCCATTTCTGAAAACTTGCTGTGTCTTACACTGTCTACCTCTCAAATTCTCTGACTGCTTCAACAAGGCAATAATGATCATATTCATTTGCTTCCAACTGATAGGTAGATGTGGCTATTTAATAATGTTGTTTTCATTTGAAAATTGCAAGCAGTGTATCTTAATAGAAACACACACACTTCGGTATTCTCAAGGGCTAGCACGTTAGCTTGCGAAGCTGAGTCAATATCACACTTTCGGGTTTGAAAAAGAAAAATCATACCTATTATTTTTATAAGGGGGAAATCACACTTATTGTTTTTACAATGTGCATAACAGAAATGAGAGCACCACAGAATCTGTGCTGATAGTAGACAGGCAGGTGGTATTGATTCTGGGAGGGGCAGGGTGGAAAAAGGGATACTTGCCCCCATAACAGAGTGGACAGGATGATGATTTAAATACACACACACACACACACACACACACACACACATCTACAGATACACAGAGACACATCTACACACACATACACACACAGGGTCCATATATTTAAGAAAAAGATGAGAAATACTTATCTCATAGCAAGAATGGACACTTTGCTTTTTGGATACTTTTGCATCCGCTGCTTGCATTCAAGTGGGCATTGCATAGTGGGGAGGGGTGGTTAGGGTGCATTTGAAAATAAGGTGAATCCTTATTTTCATTCGTAAACTTAGCAAGAAATCTTTCAAAATATAACACTGTGACTATATAAGACTTCCTTTGACCTACAAGGGCCCCTTTGGTAAATAAGAAGCCTTAAACTAATTTTTCATAAAGGCCAATTTATATATTCTTGGTCTTTTAGATTTTAGACTTGTAAGGTTACACCTGAAAACATTGTAAGAGGTTTTACCTCTGAGACCTTGGGTGCATTTAATGAGAACTGAAAAATCTGCATAGTTCACATAAGCAAGACCCCAAGTGAGAACTCTGCATCCCACAGGCAAATGACTTCAGAAAAATGCCCCTCGGCCATGGTGTATCGTGGAAGAAGCAAACGTCTCACTTCTTGCCTTTTGTGAAAAGCATCAGTTTCACCCGTGCCATCAAATACAGACTGTTAGAGCTCCACAATGGCTTCCAAATCTCCAACTGTCCCACTGTTGTTCAAAGGTTTATTGTAAACAGGGCAGTTGGGGGTGATCTGAAGAAATCAAATATTATAAAGCAAGTTGGGTTGGCTTGCTTTTTGTATCTTGTCAAAATATAGCAAAAAGCATTCACTGACTCTCTGCCTCTTTGCTTTTTATGGTGGGAAATTATGCGCAAGTCGTGACTCTGCATTTAAAAGCTCATGGTTGTGGAACGGACATGCTTATGCATCCTCATAATATAATATGCATTTAAGATAACACATGTGAAACATAATAAATTGCCATAGGCATAGTAAAGCTTCTGTAACTGCTACTATTAATATCACTTTTTTGTCAGTGGTACAATATGACATGAACATTTGTGGGGTTATTTTTAAAGAGCTTTTTCTCCTGCAGAGACACATTCTTATTAAGAAGAATGAAGAATAAATTTCTCTCTTTTTGACATAAATATATTTTTTACATGTGCAATATGACATAGTCAAATATAACAATCTCCAAGGGACTGACTGAATTGTTTTGTTGTACTGTAATGTCTTGCAATAAATAGTGTTTGAAAGGAAAGAATCACAGTCTGTGAATTCATTTTGTCCATTGCTTAGCTGTGATGTATTTCTCTGGGGAAACTGGTGTACAAATGGGTGAATTTGGGCAGTGGGGACAATAAAGGATAGAAAGAATCCAACAAACTTTGAAAATTGCCTATTAAAGAAGAAAATAGAATCTTGAAGGTGAAACAAATAACAACAGTCCCTTCGATTGAAAAAAATGACACAAAATAAAAACACTATAACTAAAAAGAATCATGTATCTGAATCTCTGTCACACCATAGCTGTAGTAGATTCTGTCAGTGGTCAAGTCCCACCTCCCTACCTCCCACTCCCCACTAGGACTGTCGCATCTCAGCAGGGCCCATTTACCTGGCTATGTCAGCATTAGCTGCTAAGGGTGACATCTGTACTTGCTCTGGAGGCCTGCCCTGGGGTGATGGGAGGCTCTACCTGAGAGCATGCGTGGAAGGGCTATAACAGCCCAGCTCTCTTGCTTCTAGCCTCTGAGATGCTATCCAAGCTCCAGAATGCCCTACAAGATTGAAAGGCTAGACTTCTCCCAAAAGCCCATTTCTGCCAAGTTTTTCCCCTATCTTATTTTGCTTCCCTCATGCCCTTAGGGGTTTCCCATAAAAGCAGCACCTCAAAAAAAAAATCACTTGTACAATTCCCATCTCATCCTCTGCTCCTAAGGAACCTGACCAAAGACAATTGCCAATATCACACAGCTGTCCTGTTCTGTAGATAACTATGTGATATTTCTAGTAATGAGTCCATGTTTTCTAGAACTATTACTCTGTATTGACAGTGCTAAGTAGTCATCATGGTCATTTCTATCACTCAGTTGCTTTATTCTTTGAATTTATTATCTTCTCTTATAGAATTTTTATCAAACAGAAATTATACAGTTTAGGATCATGTCTTTGCTCAAAATGATCAAAGTGAAATAAGCCAGACAGAAAAAAAACAAGAACCATATGATGTCACTCTTATATGGTACACAAAACTGAAAGCAACAAAGAGACAAAAACTCATGGACACAAACAATAGTTCACTGGTTAGTGGTTATCTGAGGATATGGGGGAGGGGGTGGGACAGAAGGGACATCATGATAATGTCCATGGCATGCTTGGACCAATGTCTGACATAGAATAGGTGCTCAGTAAATGACATCTTCAGCAATGAAAAGTGGTTTAAATACAGATGTCTGGAAATCAGTTCCCTAAGCCTGAGGTGGCACTCACTGTGCATCTCTTGGTCCATTTTCTTAACTGATGACGGGTGCGCTGTTCAAACGACTCAGTAAGGCGACCTCTACAGGGCGGCCTACGCGAGTGCACGGTGGCAAGTTCATGAACTTCATTGTCAGATTTTTTGTGTGGTGATGACAGCTCTGATGGCCATTCCAGAAAAAGAGTTCCAAAATAGCTCTGAAGGGTGGACTAGGTGCTGGCGTTAGTGCATAGCTTTTCAAGGGGATCTACTTGGAAGGTTATCATGGTGACATTCAGTAATGAGGTGTGTAGCACTTTCTAGGAAGAGTTTGCGAACTTTAATTGTCCAACCTCAACCTCAAAGTCAGACCGGTCCCTGGGCAAACTGGGATGAATCCTACCATAGCCAGAGTCCCTTTCACTCCTATTGCTTCTCACACTGAATCACTCTATTCTCCTGTATCACTTGCCTTTTACCTGTAGGCATCCTGGGACTCTCTCCAAGAGCATTTGGTCTTTTGATTGAGTCCAAGAATCAGTTAATTAATTTATTAGGTTCAGCATTCTCCAAGTGAACTCCCGTTTAGTAAGAAGTACCTCTAATAAACTGATTATTATATCCAAGATGCTATACAGAATTCAAATAGTTATATTTTTCTCTATTGTTTTTTTTGTATTCTAAATACTCCACAATTAAAAGTACATTAAAAAAAAATTTAACCAACTTGTACCTAATGACAGCAGCAAGAAAAAAATGGTACAGTTCTCACACGATTGGGGCGACAATAATTTCTGCAAGTCAAGTATATTTGTGGATTTCATTTGAAGAACACATTTGCTGGACCTAGCAAAGCATCTTTTGAAAGGAGGGAGTGGTGACCAAAGAAAATGACACATATGGACTACCAAGTTGGAGCCATGAGAGCGGGCAGCTTAGGAGAGAAACAAGGAAGCTTATTTAGAATGGACAGCAGGCTTTACAATCTGCTGCCCCGGAGTTTTAGGGACTTACCACAGACAGTGTTTGTTATTGCAGAACGCTTTGCTTCCCAGGAGGAAGAGAAGATTAACCAAAAGAAACACAACATTAAAAAATACACAGATGATACAGCAAAATAAAGTCCTAGACTAGAAACCGCCGAAGTCTCAATATATTTGCTTGGGGAGTACTGGAGTGGCCCACAGCCGAATGCTTCCACCCTCAGCGTGTTTACAGAAGGAGAAGATTGGGTAATGCTGGCACTGACCGGAGTAAAGCCCCCACTCCCGCCCCCCACCCGCCCTGCTCTCTCGTGGCTTCTTGGACGTCTAGCGTTTTCTTTTGGCACGTTTCACTTTCTGTCTCCTAAAACTCTGGCTTGCCTGTGGAATGTGTGTCAAGAAGCAGGCCTTATTTACTCATTGGGCAACTGACCACGAGTGTGGCCTCGCGCATACCTAATGGGAGGAGAGAAGGAAGGGCCGCGTGCTCTCCCACCCACCACGGCAGGACAGACGGTGCGAGGCAAAGGGCCATTTTGCTCCTAACATCGCAATGAAAACTGCATGTTGGGCCAGTTGGCACCTCAGGCCTAGAGAACGCGGGTTAATTGATCTTCTAGCCCACAGTCTTTCATACGTTCCAGAAATTCCTTCTTTGAATTCTGAGATGTGTGAAATTCTTTTTTCTCTCTCAGGAGGACAGTCCTCGGGGTTGTTGTCCAACATGTGTGCTCTTTATTTCAACCACAGTTCAGATGGTCAAGTTCGGGTATAAAATAATGTTTTCTATGACACTGAACCTAGTTTCTTCACTCAGTAATTGCTTTCATTTTTATTTGTTCTTCCTGGTACAGCAATTCCATAAAGGAAGGATAAAATAAAACACATTTAAACTAGCTCTATTTCACATAAATGATGTTTATGGCAGAAGAAGTTAGTATTATTTTTCCTTCAGGTTCATATTGAATATGATTAAATACTATTTATTTGAATACTATTATAGTAAAACCTGGAGGAACTCATCAGCCGACACTCCTATATGTATACTGGCCCCTCCATGCTGTGCTTCCTATTGGTTCTCCACAAAATAAGAATAACAGCAACAATAACGAAAACAAGTATATCAAATAAAACAATTACATTGAAAATTCTAACTAGAAAATGCATAGTTCTGCATTGAATAGCATCTTGTTGACCTCTGTTATATTACAGAGCAGTCATTATTATAATAGTAGATACTTACTCTGGGTTTACTTTGTACCAAGTGTCTGACTAAGCATTTTACATGTATTTTCACCTTTAACCAATATGATAGCTCTTTGACATGATACTAAAAATACTTCTATTTTATAAATTTGAAATTGAGGTTCAAAGAAATAAGCAGTTTATTTGGGGGTCATGTAGTTACTAGTGACAAAGCAGGGATTGCAATTTGTGTATCTGCTTGACTCTAAGGTCCAAGTTCTTCTACCATAGCTATTCCACCTCTAACTGTCCTTACTTAGGCTCTTGAATGAGACAGAGTCCCCTGAGTTCTTGTCTGCTCTTTGATTTCAAGTTCAACTAAATTCAACTAACACTGCTGAACCCTTACACATTCCCAGGCATACAACCAAATATTTCCTTGACAGTGGTGTCTGCCTCTCTACTCTCTGTTTCCTCAATGTAAATAAAGATAGCAATACCTACCTCATAAAATTGTTGATTATATTATCAATAAAAGATAACTATTATTGTTAATATCATTATTCAAAGATAAGTTCCTAGCATAAGATGGGTGATCAATAAATGTTGGGTGAATGAATGAATGAAGGAAGGTAGGGTAAGGCAGGGTCTCACCTATGAGAAGTTAATAGTCTGGTAGTAGGAAGAACAGAAATATCTAGCTATTTGTGTTTCAGCGACATGTATTTTATACTGATGGAACACATGGATTCTATTGATATAGAAATGAGCAAATAACCTTGGGCAGAAATGACAAAGAAGCAAATTCAAGGAGACTTCATAGGAGGTGGAAATAAAGAAAAGAAAAAAAAGGCAGGCAGAACATGTCTGGGTGGCTTAGGGATTTGAGTGGGAGAGACAAGAAATAGAAAAACCAATTATGAGATTATTAGATTATTGTTATTCTTAGGACAAAAGATGATAGAAATGTGAGCTTGCAGAGATGGGAAGTGAAAGGATAGGGATGATTTCTAGAAGCACCTGAGTGGTGGGCAAGACTTGGTGATCAACTTAATGCAGGAGGTGGAGGAGAAGGAGACAAAACTAGATTGCTGGCTTCAACTGAATGGATGATGACAATGACATCATTGAGACAGGAAATAGGTTCCATAGTGTGGTCATTCCAGGCAAGTTAGTATCTTCGGAATCTTCACTTTTCTTATTTATAAACTTTATATAGTAATAGTCCTTATCCATGTAGTCAAGATGAGGATAAACTGATACAGTATGTGAAGAACTCAGCGCAATATCTGGCACTTAGTAAGTGCTCAATAAATAGCTCTCTTATTCTGTGTGGGATTGGCAGTAGAAACAGCAAAGAGCAAATATGTTTAGTGTGGGAATATTAGTGTTTGCATAATTTATAAATCATCTAAGTCCGCAGGGGCAATTCCTAAAAGAATATCTGGTAATTTGAAAATTTAAGGGAAAGAAGGCACACCCTGTTGGTTGAAACGTGCTATTTTTATTAGTGATGTCTTAAACTCAAATGAAAGACATCATAAAATTAACCACAGTCCCTTTCTGAGCCATGGTCAGCACGTAAGGAATGATTTGGGAAGGGTCTTTGTAGCTCCCAGTACAGGACCAATTTAGAACTCTCATCACCACCTATAACCATCTTCAAAAGCAGATTGTGACAGCTTGCTTTTTGAATGCAGTAGTCACCATCCAAATGTGGAAAAGTATCTTCTTTACTCCAACGGGTCATGATCATCCATGACTTACTTTATGGGGTAGTGGGGAGTTAAATCTATTTTTTAATTCAGATATAATTTGGTATATTAGCCAAGCTCAACCTACTGATGTTTCATATTTGAGCACAACTATTTAGTCTGTAATCATTTCCCCTATTTACTATGCATATTTTTTAATGCTTGGAAGTAGCTTCTTAGTTTATTGTTTAAAATTTCTTCATGGTGTTGATTTTTAAAATAGTCTTTGGCTCTAGTAATAAAGTAAAATTATATCTAGCTTATTGCACAGTGGAACTCATCCTCTACTCCAATTAAGAACTGGAGATGAAGGTGAACGCTTCTTGCATTTTGGTGACAGAATGTACTTTAAGAGTAAGTGAAGGGCAAAGATGACCTCTTTGTTCACACTAAATTCCACCATTTAGCATCGGCCTTCCATGAAAATAAAGCCATGAGGCCTAATAGTTAACTAGCTACCAAATCAATGGAATATTGGCCCTAGGATTTTTATGTCATTTTTTTTTTTTTAAACAAATAACTAATTTGTACATTAGCTTCAATTTTTAAGGTATTATGTAGACATATAAATATATTTTTTTATTATGCAGAGCTATGAAAAATACAGTGCACTTTCTCCACAAGACAAAGTGAAGCAGTTTTCTTTAAAAAAAAAAATCTTTTGAGGAAAGTAAAGTAGAAATATTTCCATGTTGACAGAGCATTCAACAAACATAAAAAATAATTTGAAGAATGTTTTCAGCTCAAGAACTTGGGGCAGCAGATTAATAGTACAGCTTGTTGAATATTTGCCTAACATGTATTATTTATGCAAAATGTTGCCAGTAGACACGTATCTGAATTTACCCAACACCAATCGGGGACACAGACTGTTTGTGGAACCTAAAAATGCACTCTATAAGGGGCTGTTTTCTTGAATTAGCATTTATGAAGCAAACCACTTAGCTATTCACAGTAAACAAGTGAACAGACATTTTGGACTTCTCTTTGATATGGAAGCTATTAATTTAGAGAACTGAATAAGATTTGTTGATAAGAAAAAGAATATCATTGACTGTCTTCTGCAGTCTGTACTGAGGTGCAGGAGTTGATTTTTGAGAAGACTTCTCTCATTTTAACTATTTCAGAGCGCACTCCCATCTTATTTGTCAAAAGCTCAATCCATTTGTTATGATGCAAGATACTTCACTGAAGATTTATCCCATAGATTCCCACCCCATCTTGTTTTTTGTTTGTTTGTTTGTTTACAGTGACCAGAAAGTCAACTTCATATCTTAAGCATGGTGAATAACCTTTGAGGCAATAAATCATGACCGCTCTGTGTGTGTGTATGCGTGTGCACCGATGGGTGGGGAAATCGGAATTGACACCACAGGTAGTTAGGCAGGTTGTCCCATAGCAGTGTGCATTTTTTAAAAAGTGTCTAATGGCCTCTTTTATATTTCAAGAGTAAAAGGAAAACAGCGACCTGAAGCCTTCTGATAAGACCACCCCCCACCCCCCCACCCCACCCCGTGAAGGAGGGGCCCCGCTGGCTTTGCATTTGCAGATTGACACCTGAAGGAACTATGACACTCTGCAGGCAGCTGGCATTTTTAGGGACTGGCCTGAAAGAGTTACCGGTTGAAAAGCACCAGCCTGAGGAGTTCTAAAGGAAATTCCTGTGCCATCTGCACCTCTCTGTGACTGCAAAGCAGCTGAAACCAAGGCAGGGCCTGGCTGCTCTCCCTGGGGTGTGAGGGGCAGACTTTCCACCCTTCATGCTCCTTGGACCATGTATGGGCTTTCTATTAATCTGGCAAGTGAGGATTTGACTGCCTCTATTATTTTTTTTTTAATAAGCAAAACAAACATCATTTAAAATTGATGTAGCAGTTCATAACAGCTTTATTTGGGGTGATTTCAGCACTTTTGCTTTCTTTTGCAACATACCCCAGCATTAAGCACTATGCCCTAGAACCAGAGCCAATTGCATTTGCTGGAAGCAGCCATGAACGGTTTAGATGGTTCCTCTAAAGAGTGCAAACTTAATCGGAGCTGATTTGGATTGTAGTGGACTGTCCGGAGAATGAGCTTATCAAGACATAACACGTTTTGACATATGGGTAGCAGAGTGGTCAGATAGGAAGAGATGACAAAGGCAGGCCAATCAGAGTTTTCTAAAAATTTCCATTTCTGTTTTGTTTCTAGGAACTCATCTAAAAGAGGGACATTGAAAATAAATCTCAGGCTCCATATTAAAAAGAAAAAATCGTGAATAAAAAAATTAAACTTTCATGGAGGAAGAGGGGAGAATACTCTGTCAATCACCACCAGAGTCTTTGGTTGTAGGATTTAAGAGCACCCTCACTGGCCCAAGACAAAGGAAGCCATCAGTGATATGGGTGCTATGTTGGAGCAAGGTGTTAGGAATGCAAAACAAGGAGCAGAAACTGAGAGCATTTTCCTGGACCCAAATTTCCATCTCACCTTTGGGCAATTTGGATGATGGAACTGTCTCCAAAGTAGCAAATAAAGAATGAAATTTGGACCACTAAGGGAGAACTTGTGTGGTTATGTCCTGGTGGTGGCCAAACAGCTCTGAGAAACAAGGCATGGCTACGATAGCAGGAATTTTCTAAGCACTAAAACTGTGTCTGAGACTATAGAGCGTTGATTAAATTTCTTAACCCTTACCAAAATATACTAAAATTGAAATGTACACACAACCCTTTAATCTAAATGTACAAAATCTTTTGCACTAAGTCAAAAATCAAACCTCTGTTGGGGGGCGCACACGTATGTGTATGCATGCATACGTGTGCATGTACACATCGGGCGACTATGGAGAAAGATATGGGAGGATAGACAAGCCTGTGATTGGTTGCATCAGTGGAGTAAGATTGGAAGAGATGATGGGGTGGGGTCGTGAGATAAATCATTTTTACCAACTAGATTTACTTAAAGTTACTTGGTTATCACAGTTGTCAAAATCAGACTCTTTAAAATGAAAAACTAAACAAAACAAACAGCAAACAAAACCCACAGAGGACTGTCAAAAGAGAACATTTTAAAACTTATATCGACTATTAATATTTTCTTTTTAAAAAGGCAATACAAAAAGGGTGGAAGGGTACGAACTAGAGGTGCTCTTTCCAAGAAAGAAAAAGAAAAAACCAGCTGCAGTGAGTGGAAAGATGGGAGACGTGTTCTGGAAATCAAACAGACTAGAAATTTTGGTTGGACACGCAGGATAAGAGGAAAGAAAGAACATTGTTCTTGAGTTGGGAAACTAGATAGAAGATGGTACCATTTACTGAGATGGAGAGGAGCCAGGATGTACCAGGATTTCTTTTGTTTAAGGGGTCACGTGTGGCAACCAAGAACTTTGTTTCAGTCGTCACGAGTTGGAAGTGCTGACTGGCTAAACCTGGGGCAGATGTCAACGAGGTGGTGAAGGTGCTCAGGGAAAATGTCCGGGTCAGACACTGACACGGGGGGCCTCATCAGCAAGTGGGTGGTGTTTCGAGCCATTTAAAGGGGAGAAAAGGGAGTGGTAAGCCAGGCTTTGGCAGCTCAGCATCTGCAGTTGGTTTGAGACCTACCAGCAGACCTAACTGAGAAACAGTGACCAGGGAGGGAGGAAGAAAATCAATGGTGTGGGATGACGTCTGCGATTCATTTAACAATACCTCGGCATAGACACCGTGATATGACATACGAGGGCTGTCCGGAAAGTCTTCAACTGTTACGTATTATGAAAAACAGGGGCACTTGGGGCTGGATTTTTTCCGGACAGGCCTCGTATGTGTCATCAGTTCTCTCACTCAGGTGTTCACGGGGAATAATAGACACAACATTTAATCAGAAAAGTCATGCACTGGGACACCTGTTACTTTATGTTGACATGAGAGGTGTTACTAATATTAGAAAGTGGTGTCTCATTGGTGAATCAAGTAGCTTTTTAATTAGCATAAGGGATGTTTGTAAATGGGTTTTCTTATTGAAATAGCTTTATTTAAGATATGTGAGATGCTTTTAATGCACAGGAAAAGGAACCTGTCATTTTGTACCTGATGCATAGGAGGTATTCAATAATTGTGTGTTCCATTTTTGTTCCTTTGAATCCAAGGTTTCTCTAAACCCTTTTATTTGCCTGTAATATTTAAAACTATTCCTTAACTGTTCTCGTCCTCTGGTACCCCCTACTACGTTATTTGCTCTTTCTTTAGGACACTTAAAAAAAACCCAAACTTTTGCTCAGAGCCTGGCACAAGAATACTTAACAGCAGACCTATCTTCTTATAAATTACCAGAATTTACAAGAGGTTTTAATATATATATTTAAATATCTGTATATATTTAAAATATTTTATTGTAATTTATATTTTAAATAATACATAACATAACATAATATAATATGTTGTTTCCTCTCATGGGCCTTCATTGAACATCTAAAATATTGAAAGAATTGTTAGTGTCGATTATGGGAGGAAAGATTTAGAAAAATCTGAAAATAGTGAATAGAAGAGCAGAAAGAGGAAAAAGGAAAAGATGGAAGAAAACAGTAGAAGAGACAGCATAACTCGTACATGTACAATACGAACTACTTCGGTCAACGGTGGCATTTGCTATTACACTAAGCACAGATATGGACCCCACAGTTCCCTGGCAATCTTCAGCGAGGGTAAGGACGATGTTTTGCTGGCATTTGACCACACTAAAATATTTCCCCAGGAGAGTTTGTTTCTGAAATTTGTAAGAGATCCAGTTACACTGTGGTTTGTGATTTGAACAAGCTGCCCCTACAAATATTGCAGCCTGAGTCGTGTTCTGGCCAAACTACTAACAGTAAAAGATAAGCAAAGTACCCAAATACCACAGAGTGGGCCCCTTCAGATAACACTATTTTACTGGTGGAAAATATAAACACATTTTTGACCAAATTTCCATAATGATCAACGAAAATTTGCTGAGGAAACAGAACTAATCTACAGAGAATTGTGAAACTGATGAGAGATTCAGATTACCCACGATTTGCCTTTGAGCCAAAACAAATGCACTATCTGGAAGCTCTTTCCCATAGGTAGCTAAGGGACAAGGGGACATTTCACTGTGATACAAACACTTCCTTTAGGAAAAGGATATCATGATTCTAATGAGAGAAAACGTGTTGTTAATCTGCGTCTCTAGAGCATTTACACAAGATGAGCACACTAATGAGTTGGGATTTTTTTTCTTTTAACCTAAAATAACTCTTTACTCCATACCAACTTTCTGCAGGTTTTCTATTAATAATCAGATAAACTGAAGTAAAGCAGTGACTTGGCCAGACTCTCTACCCAAGTATTATCATCAGATCTACAATATTACAACAAGAATTTCTTCGCAATAGCTTGTTTAAAGAATCATTTTAAAATTTAAGGCCACAAATGTAAACTATTTAAAGTACATGGACATTCTATGTAACAATATAAACCTGTCTATGGTACATTCTAGGTACTAATATAAACCTGTCTGAAGAAATCATCTGTTACTGCCATACGGAAATGGGCAAAACCACGGACTCCTTTACAGAGAAAAGGGGTAGTTTTGTTTGTTGACATTGTTGATATTGGACAAGTTTTATAGGTTCATATTGGCGCTCCTTGACAAACCCAAAAGCAAATTTCTCTTAATGCTGCAGTCATGGTCAGTACATTGTACTACAGAGAACAATTGATTTTTTGTTTCATCCAATAACAACATTTGTTACCTTTTCAGAATGCAATGTCTGAGTCCTTGCCATCCCCCACTTGAGTGCTAAGCCAGTGCCAGTTTCCGTCACATGCAGCCCACAATTTCAGGTTCAAAATTTCTTTGCACTCAATATGTATAGACAGCAGTTTAAGCTGAAAAAAATTCACCATAGTAATTAGGTGCTTCAAAATCACTGGGAGGGCGAAAAAAAAAAAGCCCCCATTAGGTTAAGTCTCCAATTCTCACGAGGAAGGGAAAATCAGTGAACCACACCCACGTTCACACCTCTTACGCCAGCACAGAGGGAAGGTAAGGACACGCCCACATCCAGCTCCGGGATCATTCTCAGTTAGACAAGATTCAGACCAGCAAAGTGGGTACGAAGCCCCCCGCCTCACAATACCTATGAAGCTGCATACCACACGTAGGCCAGCAATGGCTGTCTCATAAAACCAAATACCGCAACAACCGAGCTCAGGAGCAGAACTAGAAGTACTGGACCACGTCCCCAATGTGCGAGGGTGTCTGCTTATTGAAAGCTAAGTCTGTAAGAGAGCCTGAGAAAAGGAGTCTAACTTTTCATTCTCTGCCAGCCACTCTAGCATGTTCCAAAGTTCTTGAAATGGGCTGAAGTTAGTCAAGGTGTAATATCTGCCACGGGACCTAAAAGTCCATTAATGGGAAAAGAGCTAAATGAACCATAGAACACACGCTAAGAAATATCAACATGCTTTTTAAAGCATACATACAATGGAGTAGAAAAACCTGTCCCTACGTTAAGGTTAAATATGAAATCAAGTGTCAGAATAACTAGGTACATGTACACTTAAATTATGTATATGGTACAAATAAATATATGGGAATATATGGTTATATTATGTATAAGTACAAGTGAGTAAATTTAACTATGTAGAAGACCAGAAATTTGTATAATAAACTGTTTACAGTGTTGCTTTTGGAAAAGATGGTAGAGGAGGGGAGAAGTAGCTGAAGTGATAAAAGCACATTTTCTATCAACAGTTCTCTATTTAAATATAGATAGAAGAGAACAATTTTTAAATGTAATTTTACAAAGTTAGAAAAGTGATGTATATCGATGTCCTGTCATGAAGAGATGTTTACAAGATATTGTTAAACTTAGAGAAGTGCATTGTGAATCATTATACTCAACCTGGTATCATCCAGGGGAAATCAGTTATACTATACTCACGTGTGTGTGTATAAACATTCACATGCATGAATGTACCTTTATAATACATGAGCATATGTACATATATAACAAATAAATACATATATACACACATGCACACATATTTATATATACTTCAATGCTTGGATGTAAACTGAAAAAAGCATGGAACTATATACACCATTTAACAACGGCTACTCCTGGGCATTGGGTTGTATTGAATGAGGATACCTTTCACATTTCCTAGCTACACTTTCATATTATTTGACTTTTTAAATGAGCATCTAATTATTTTAAATTAAAGATGATTATATTTCGTCAAAGAATACAAGCTTTTTATTAAAAAAAAAAAAAACTAAAGCAATGCAGAAAGGAATGAAAGGGAAATAAATAGCAGTTTCAAAATTTATTCCAACTCCTACTCCCTAGAAATAAATGTAAAAATTTGGTGGATGTCATTTCAAACATCTTTATATACCTCTGTCCATGTAGGATAACTACGTAGACAAATTAAGTAGAGGAAGGGAATCTATATCTGTTAATGTTAGGATAAAATATAAAATTTAATTTTATTTGATTTAGGGATCAAAATTAGGAATTAAGGTAAAAACTGAAGTAATTTTTGCACTCCTCAGATAAATTTATTCACAAGCATTATCCCTCTCAGAAAAAGACAATGTGGTGTTGGAGGTTCTAGCCAGTCCACAAAGATAAGGAAAAGTAACGACTGGCTTAAGGACTGAAAGGAAGAAATTAGAGCCATTATTCCTCATATGTGATGTGATTATCTCACAGTCTCTGATTCAACTAACTAGAAATGATCAAGAGTTTAGTGTATTAGCTGGGACTAATATCAAAATATAAAAGTCAATTAACTGGACAACCACTTCTGACCATAATGGAGAGACAAGGACCGTAATACTCTTTTGCCGTAAATAATGAGAAAAGTAGACATGGAAACAATTGCTTTTAGACACTGAACAACAGGTGGTCCAGGACTGTAGTCCCCTAAAGGAAAGAGACCGATGAGGGAAGCCCTACCATAACCTGACCTTCTGCCTGAAGGCCAAGTCCAGAGCGTGAATACAGGGAAGAAGAATCCAAACAAAGGGTGACAGTTTCACTTGTATTATTAAATTCACTATTCAATGTTTGGTTCAGAAATCATACACATCCCTTTTGCTCAAAAATCACTGGCCAGAACAGGTCCCACAGCCCCATCCAACCATAAGGATGTCAGAGTTTAATGATATCATTGCCCAGAACTTTGAGAACTAGTCGTAATGACAACCACAGTGTGAATCCCCCAGGAAAGAAATTAATATACAATTATCCAATATGAGATAATTAGCCAAAAAAAAAAAACCCCACATGTTACCTAAATTTCCTGAGGAAACTGGTATTACAAAAAATAAAAATTAGTAGCATAAGATTGATGAGTTAAGAGAAGTTGTAGAGTTCTTATGGGGACAATTCAAGGACCTCACAATCATTTTTTATTATAGTATATATTTTATGTAAAAAGAAGTTCACTGGCTGAGAGAAATGTTGTTTATTGACACATTGTCAAAGTGATGATCAAAGTTAAAGAAGTAGGAAGAGGGACAAGAGATTTTCTGTTATTTTTGGCCACGATCATTCTGAAGGGATTTTTCCATATTGCAGCTAATGATGCGTTTTCATCGTGACTTTAAAGTTGTACAGTTTGTGCTCTTTGGCCATTCAATTTCTGCTTCACGAATGTCTTTTGTAAGTGAAATTTATCTTCTGGAGAGTTCCTAAGATATGACATTATTTAAGTTTTTTTAAATGTTTGTCACATTGCACTGCTTTTAAAAATCAACTAATTTATTTGAAGTTTCTGTCAATAAATACTTTTAGACAGATAAACATAGATCTGGTCACTCTGATCACCACAATAAGCATTTCTTCACTTTCTGGGTTTGACTTGCTTTTCTTCTTATTACATCATGAATTGATTATCTTCAATTCATGATGCAAGCAGCTGTTTGTGTTACTATTTATCATTAGGGTAAATGAAACTTGTATTGAAATTCTCAGTCTTTTTCAAAGTTAATACTTCTAATTATAAAAAAAAATTATACCAACAAAAGTAAGAAAATTCTCAAAGACAAAAAAAGACTTTCTAATTCTTCTGAAAAATTTCCCCCATTGATCCCCAAAACTGAAGTATTCATGATATTCATGTAGACCCCAATAAAGCACTAATACTTTTCTGATGTGAACAATCTCAGAACAAGACTTTTGAGAGTGCTCTTTCAAAATTCCTGCACTCACTCTAGAAAAGACAAATAAGGAGATGTCTGAGTGTTCTAATATCTCAGGCTTCCTTATTATCAGTAGACAGGCTATAAGAAAAAAGAATGCTCTTTTCATGGTGTCTGTATTATAGCAATCTAATGGCTTTTACATTCCAGAATTAAACCACTTGTATTATTAATAATTATTGGACTACTGATATTTGGTATATGGCATAGTGAAAGTTTAGCAAGATTCCCAGTTCTTCTAATCATCTTACCTCTTACATTATAACCTTACATCCTGAAAACAATTCATCCTGGCAGACCCCCTTCTTTATTCCACAAAAGAGAAAATGAGGTTTCAAAGTTTTAGTGACTTGCCTGAGGTTGTCCCACTACTTTCCTTGTTTTTTGGTCACCTCTGGATGAGAGCTCAGACAAGAAGGCAGAGTGTCACCTTACTGGACATCACCTGAAGACACGTGCCTTGGGTGAATCAAATTCTTGGCCAGTCTGCACACTCACGTTTATGTGAGTGACTGTGAAAGCACCAAGAGTACTGACTTTGGTGTTACAAATAAATTTTAGCAAGTAGGTGAATCCACAAATAGGGAATCTGTGAATAATAGAGATTACCTGTATGTTGTAGCAACTCAGATATCACACGGGCCGTGTATTGGTATTGCTGTGTTGTTGGTACTGCTGCTGTGGAGGCTGTTTCCTCAGTAACTTTCCAGAATTAATTCTATAGAGTATTCCCTGAAGAGTGTGGTGACTGAAATCTTTGCTTGTTATCTATCTATCTATCTATCTATCTATCTATCTATCTATCTTCCTTCTGTCTACCCATCAATCAATTTTTGTTGTACTTTTAAGCCTGGATTTGTGGGTTTGCCCCCCGGGCCAGCATAGCTCGGTAGCCAGTCAATGCGTGGTTAGAAGATTTTCTTAAGCCATTAAGCCTTCCTCCCTTTCGAAGGGGATCTGTGTGCAGGCTGAGGCCCACCCTCAGAGTTCAGGCAGCTTACTTGTCTGCATTAGCTTTTATACTTGCCTGTGAAGGGCCCCAAGGTCAACCAGATAGTACTGAGTAACGGGTGTACTCCAGTTTTCCTGGGCATGTGACAAGCTACACATGTCCATGGACTTCTAGAACCCTAGCGTTATGTTGGGGCTTTTTGAAATGCTTTAAGTTTGCATGATTTTCTAGATCTTTCTCTCAAAATTTTTGGTCAGTCTCTTCCTTGTCCCAAATGGTACCGCAGACTTAGCTGTAATGTTAACAATTGCAGCTAATTGCACTTATTTTTAATAATGACCTGAGAACACCAAGCTGAAATCCAAGTCAAGCTGAATACAATGTCTTAGGAATGGGCCTTGTCCAGAAGCTCTTAGTCTGGTCACAGTGATAAAGTTCTAGGAACGAGGCTTTTTGCAAAGCAATAAAAAAAATTAGCCCCAGGCAGTGGCTGTCACAGCTGCCGGCCCTAGAAGGGGAGAGGGAGACAGGGGAGAGGGAGACAGGGATCAGGTTGTCTTCATTTTGAAGAATCTTCAAAATAAAATGCCACAGAACCCACTTTTGTTACCAAAACTAAGTAGCTTTTATTAAACAAATATTTTCTGCATTGTAGTAGTATGCCCATGGTTAAATTTTAGAATTTCTGACCTGGTTGATTTCGATAACTTTTTTTAGAATGTTCTTTGTTCTTATGGAGGAGATTTACTAAGGTTCTCATTCTGCCATCCTAGAAGTTCTATTCTACCTCAAGCAATTATTTTTATCACTTTGCTTGGAAACTAATTTTTATAGCAATCTCTATCTGCACTATCATCTTATGCTTATCTTGTATACCTTCCCTAGCTAAACTGATAAGCTAATCATTTTTAATATACCGTAGTTTATGTTGCTGGGGATAATGTGCACCCATGTATGATGCGCCCAAACTGTTTCAGGGGAAAATATCTTTCATTTTAATTTTTTAACTCAAATTTTGATTTGTTTATATTTAGGTACTTTTTTTGTATTATAAAGGAATTTTAGCATTTATTTTTTAACATGTGGTACAAGAAATTTTATGTAACAATAATTACAAAAAACAAGAACAGATGCAAGGTACAAGCAATTTTATGGATAAAATTTTTTTCAGATAAAAGACAATTATTGTATCCAGGGTATTATTTTGTATATGGGTATCATTATTGATTTCCAGAGTTACACTTGTACCTCATGAGCATAAATAAAAGAATGAAAAACATAGAATTAGTACTATCCATATATAAGGTACATCCTTATTTTTCTTTCACAAATTTGGGCAAAAAGTGCATATTATACATAGCAAAATAAAGTAGTCACTTTTTCTTCATTCCGTCAACAGTTTTTGTGAGCATCCCCAAATCCCTTTCTATTTGCTGTGATAGTTATTAAAGAAAACTTCATCATATAGTCAAATTGAGTAGGACAGACATAATACAGGCAAATACAGAAATTTGAATTATGTAATAAGTGCCATAGAAGTAGGCAGCTCCCACAGTTCTAAGGAGTAAACGACACTCACCTACAGGAATCGTGAAATGATTCATGAAGTCAGGGCCTGAAATTAATATACACATGCATGATAATATTATCCCTTTCTAGTTTCTAAATGTTAAGTTAAGATACCACCTCATCCAAAACATTATACAAGTATGAATGTAGGTATTTTAACCACTGACACAGGTCAACAGGGGGACATATTAAAGCAAGCGGATTTTCAAAGCACATTAGATCCTGATTTATCACTGACATCCTCTTCTGACTGTTCCATGGCATATCATCATCATTAGTCAATATGACTTTTCTTCAAAGGTTATAAGACCATTTAATATTTGCCAGTTGAAAGTTAAAATGAGAAACAAATTTTTGTTGAAGGACAAGAATAGTATTCTACCTAATTAGAGAAAATTAAAATTAGAAGCTCCTAAATTAACACACCAACATTGCAGCTATTTACATGATAAGAAAGTGTTAACTTTTATTTCATCTGTGAACAAGCTAGTCGTGTCCATATTTGGTACAAGAAAAGATGTTGAATGAACGAATGGGGCATCTGTGGAAGCCGAGAGAGTGCTAACATCTTCCAAATAAATGTCTGGGCAAAAATAAACAATCAAAGAACAGGTCTGTTCAATTCCACTGTTGGCTCTAAAAATAGTTATACATGAAAATGGAGTCAAGTGTTTTACAAAGTACCTTGGCAATAAGAAGTGCTATTCCAGTGAGGTGTAAGTCATAGGAATTTGGGCAAAGCAACTAAATGGCTAAGTTATAAACACAGATTGCTAAGAGGAGAAGCATTAGTAATAATGACACACATGGTGGGAACCCCTGCACAGAACACCATAAATCTGACTCACTGATGTCAGAAAGACACAAAACAGCAGCTGAAATAAAAGACCTGAAAAAGTTGCTGAAAAAGGGTCAGAGGGGGACTGTGAATAACTTAGCAGCAATAGTGATGGACAATACCAGCCAGTCTTTCTACGTGACCAGAGCATTACAACTTGAAAGTACTCAAATAAAGATGAAATACTAGACGTGAAAATGCATTCTGTGTGTTTACTGGAAGGTGGTTCAAATTAATCCTTTTAAATCTTTGCTCTGTATTAAAGCTTAGAAAATCCTGCACATGGCGGCAAGCGGTCATTTTTCAAAGGTGGGTGTAATGGAAGGATAATCCTAATATTTGTTGCTTGATTTTTAGTCCTCATTCAGCTCATGTGAAATTGGGATTTGTTTTGCAGGTTGATTATAAAATATTACAAATCTCAAAATTTAGCCAAAACATACAAAAGAATGAGTTCCAAGTTATCCATTACGTAAAGTGGGACAGTGCGGACGGGATGACATGCTACTTCATGGGTGCCTAAAACTACCAAGAGCTTTTTATAAGATGCATTAAGCAGAGCAATTCTGGATTCCACAACAAGGACTCCTGCTTCAGATACTGACTTCCGCATTGGTCCCATGGGGACACTTTGTGTGGCATAAAATGGCACAGCAACCTCCTGGTCACTTAATGTGGCACAATGGCAGTTGAATTAAAAGCCAGGTCTATTGATGCTTAGGTGTAATTCAGCTGCCCTGGCCAATTTTCTGTGTCGACTTGGCTCGCCCCTGGCAATAAGTTCTTTTGTCAAACATCAGTCTAGATGTTGCTGTGAAGGTATGTCTTAGATTTGATGACCATTTACATCAGTAGACTTTGACTAAAGTGAATCACCCTCCATAATATGGGTGGGCCTCATTTTTATCAACTAAAGGTCTTAAGGGAAAAGACTGAGGTCACTTGAGGAGGAGAGAATTTTGCCTCTAAACTGCCTTTGGACTCTAGACAGCAGCATCAACTCTTTCCTGGGTCTCTAGCCTACTGGCCTACCACCATAAGCACATGAGCCAAGCCATTAAATAAATAAATAAATAAATAAATAAATAGCTCTATCTGTATCTACACACACCTATCAGTTCTGTCTCTCCGGAGAACAATGACTAATACGTTAGACACAAGAGGAAGCCTGCAACCTCTTCCACGTTTGGCTATCAGCGTGTCTGAACTACCCGCAAAGGCAAGATGGCTGACCATCACAAGATATGCTGAAGATTGTGATATGGATATACAGATGCTGAAAAAATTTCCATAGCTACGGACTTAAAGTGTTAATAATGGGTTTCCCCTTAACATTAGGGTGAATTATATACTTCTGAATAATTCTGTTTTCCAGTTGCCTAGTAGAAGTGAAAGCAATTATTATAAGCACTGAAACATTGAATCGTGACATAAACCTTCTGCATACAAACTGATGATTCTATTCCAAAACAACACGAAGTGTTTTGATATGGTCTTGCAGTAATGATGATGGTTTGAGATACATTATACATCCATATTTTCTTGGTTTTCCGTTTGTGACCTAAACTAGGCAATAAAAATATATAAAAATTTAACACACTTCACCACAATTCAATAACATTTGTTGAGGGTCCACTACATTTGATGCTGGAGATAAAAAATAATGAGGAATAATGAATAACTCTGCTTTCAAGAGGTCGCTGTCCAGTGAAAAGACAGCATATTAAATAGATTTTTTAAAATTAAAATGTGTAGTTAAGGCAATACATTGAAGGCATTTTTGCTCCACCCTTCTACCTCAAACCTCATCAAAAATAACAAATGGAATGACACATAAAAAACAAAAACAAACATTAAGACAAAGAAATTGCTGTAACTCCTAACCTTCCATTATTATTAAGCACACTTAGACTGAGAGAAGAGAACATATTTAGTATTCACACATGCTGTTTTGGATCTTGAGCCAGAAATAAATTTTCTTCCCTCAATTGTCACATTTTAAAGGACATATACAATAAAGCATTTTGTATTAGAATGCCCTGTTAGACTGATTTTGATGGTCTAGAATCGGAAAATAGCAAACGTTAAAGAACAAATCATGCTGGTGTACGTGTCGTTTCTATTGTCCATGACCTAGTTTCTCTGCCACAGAAGACAGCCCAATGAAAAGGAGGGCCAAAGAACTTAAGACAAGAGTATTAAGGCCAGGTTACTCCTAGCCATCTAAGGAGACATTTGTTCCTAGGGTAGAGGAAGTAACTGATGAGAGTGATGTTTGAAATGAATCCTCAAACTGTTTATCAACAGGTCTGACCACCATTCAAAACTCAGTAATAGTCAGAAAATATATGATCATGACCTATGCGTGAAGAAAATATTAAAGAGAGGAAAATAGACTGAAAGCAAGCAAGAAAGAGAAGAGAAACACGAGTAAAAGTCTGCTGAAAAACACAAGAACAGTTAAATCACATAGTTCTACAAAGAACTGTAGATGATTTACCTTAAAGAAATGAAAAGAAGTTAAAAAGCAGTCATATTAAGTGTACAAAAAAAAAAGTGATAGAGGACCACGGAAAGGAATGAAAAGCATTCTTATAAAACCTGGAAATTGAAGCATTAAAAAACCTCATAATTATGAGAAAAAACATTCTAGAAACAATTCAAATAATGAAACAAATGTCACAGAAAAAGTCAGAAATATGCAGAATAACTTAGAGAAAATACAGTAGACTCCTAGTTAACTGACGTGGGGGTTGGTAGATGCCTGATGAGTGTAAGTAGGCTTCTCATTAACTGGGACTCAAGCACCCAACACTCTCAAGCAACTGGCAAGAACATTTTGCCGGTTGTTTGAGAGTGCCTGTTGCTGAGTTCCGGTTAATGGGGAGTCTACTGTACTACCAAATGAAATGAGGAAAACTATACATGAGGGATTTCAGAGAAATTAATTGGAGAGATTTAACAAATGCATGATGGTTGTTTCTGAAGAAGAGGAAAGCAACGGTTTGGAAACCATTAGAGTTGCTCGCGTAGATTCTGATTGCCCACTCACTCAAGGAACACGACACAATTGCAATTCCTCATTTCCTTTGATGGGCATGTGACAAGATGCAGCCAAAGAAATGTGAATGGCGAAGTCTTTAAAAATTGAGTTAGTGTTTCATTTACTACATTCCCTTTCCTCCCCACTGGTCAACAGTAGAAATGTGTATCATAAAGAAGGCTTCAATACTGCCTGGTATCACTTACATGTGGGATTTAAAAAAAAAGGTCAGAAACCAAAAGTAGAAAAATATTAATAGCTGCCAGGGGCTGGGGGTAGGAGAAATGAGAGATGGTGATAAAAGCATACAAACTTCAGGTATATGATGAATAAGGTCTGAGAATCTAATGTGTTAACAAGGTGACTATCGCTGGTGACGTTGTATGATAAAATTGAAATTTGCTAAGAGAGTAAAACTTAAATAGAAAGGATAAATATATGAGGTGATGGATATGTTAATTAGATGGTGGGGATCCTTTCATAATGTACACATATATCAGATCACCACAACATCCACTTTAAATACATCTTATAATTTTATGTCAATTACATGTCTAAAAATTAAAAAAATAAAATAAAAAAAGGAGGAGGTTTTACTAGCTTCGCTCCTTGAGTAACAATAATCACCCATGTTGCTCTACTTGTAGTATTAGCAAGAAATACACTTTTATGTGTCAAAGCCACTAAAACTTTAATACTACAACATAGCTGATACAATTTGGTATGAAAAAATATATCAAGAAAAACAGATTATCCCAAAAGTCTTAGTACAGTGTTAAGTTTTAATAAGTTTGGAAGTATAAATGATACCAACATATAAAAATCAGTATTTGAAAGTTTAATTATCTACACTACCTCTATACTTATTTACTTTTGCCAATCTTACTATTAAAATATTTTTGCCATGTTACATCAGAGCTTAAAATTATAAACTTGTTTGAAATTTATAAAAATAAGTAAGTATAAATACATATAGATAACTTTCTACTGTTGGTGAGTTGTTTTCCTCAGTAGTGTGTGAGCTACTTGAAGAGACTGTTATCTATCTACATTTATCTATCACCTATCTAGCTTGTTTCTATCTAGTATCTATTTATCTGTATATCTGTCTATCTATCTATCTATCTATCATCTATCTATATCTACCTACAAGTATGGTACTTGGCATTGTACAGATGTTCAATAAACTTCTCTTGGACAGAACTAAATTATTACTGGTTTCGATATTTCCATGTAGATTATTCAGGCTGATTTGTTGGCCTAAGAATTATGATTGGAACCATTTGGAATCTACATCTATACGTACAATTTAAAACACTTCTAGAGTTACTTACTTTTTTTTCGATACCATGGCTTTTATTGAAATCAACTTAGCTGCACAGACTGAGTGCATTGCAAGCTCAGTTTGGGATTGAACAATTGTAAAAGAGATGATTGACAGAAGCCATTATGTAACGATGTCAAAGCGATCCTTTCTTCACTGGTTTAAAAATGACATAGCAGCATTTTACAATTATAATGAAGTTCAAATTGAGACATCAGAAATGTAACTGACAGGGTTTTACTCTTTCTCTCTTTGAAAGCCAAGTGATCAGTCATGTTCTGGCAAATGAATTACATACGTGAGATTGAGTGCATGAATATCTCAGTTTTAATCTCCTTTTAAAATACCGTAATTCTTCTTCTCCATTACATACCCAACTGCATCCAAATAACATACATGGCCCTTAAAAACCTCCAAAGATCTTTCACCTTCATCTTTAATACAGAAGAGAGGTGGTTAGAAGAATTATTTTCAGGCAAATTATGTAATTAATTACAAGTGACTCCAAGGATTACTCTTTGGCTTATATTTTAGCTCCAGTCTTTGACTAAATATTCTATCACACTTTTCTAGGCTCCCTTACTTCTTCCTTTTCTTTTTCTTTTTTTTTTTTTTGAATTTTTAATTTTTCAATTATAGTTGACATTCAATATTTTTTGTATTAGTTTTAGTTGTGCAGTATAGTGGTTAGATATTTATATAATTTATGAAGTGGTCCCCCCTGATAATCTAGTACTCCTGGCACTGTACATAGTTATTACAATATTATTGACTACATTCCCTGTGCTATACTTTACATCCCCATGACTATTTTGTAACTGCCAATTTGTACTTCTTAATCCCTGCACCTTTTTCACTCAATTCCCCCACCCCTCCCTCTTCTATTACTCAATTTCCTTTGCTGACTTTTTTTAACCTTGCCCTTTGATTGCAGATGTTAATAATTTATTGGAATCAATCATCGGCCCTCAGCTCCATCCTTCTGTTCTCCTTGATAATCTCTTCAACTTCTATGGCTCAAAATATTATTCCCATACTGAAGATGGCCAGTCTAATGTTATCAGTCCTAACCAATTTCGTGAACGCCATATCATTGTTTTCAATTCCCTATCGGACATGCCCACTGGAATTCTCTGCACCCTCTGCAAACTTGGCATATCTAAAAACTCATCTGTCTCCCCTAGGCATTTCTTACCAGATTTTAAACCACTGATTCTCAATTCAAGTTTTGGAGATTGAATCAGAATGATGTATGGAGGCTTTCAAACCAACCTCTCCACGAAACTGTCATAATTTCCTAGGGCTGGGAATTGGGGAAGTAGACATCAAGTGAAACAAGCTGATAGGTGATTTTTGCCCAACCTTAACCTGGCACCACCTTTAATGGAGATTAGCTATATTAGTCTCATGAATGTCCAAACTCCACCAGCTTTGTCCATCCTTCGCAACTGTCACCACCATATGCAATGACATGTGCCTGAGACAAAGGTGAAGGATTTCTTATTTGTATGGAAAGGAGAAAAGGGGAAGAAAAGGGGATGGCAAATATGGTGGAATAGTCCTAATTCTGAAAGATGTCTAACTAGTCTATTTCACGTTCAACATCTCTAACATTCCTCCTATTCTTTACTTCCATTCCTTCTACAACTGCTCTTTTTTACAATCACCAGGGTTACCTTGACTTCCGCAATGGTCTAATAAATGACTTCTTCACCTTTAATCTTTTTTCCAATCCTATCTACTCTATACACTGCCATCAGATGTATAAATATAAATTATGTGTGTGTATATTTAAATTATACTTCAATTACATATAGTTAAAATATACTTTAATAATATATAATTCAAGTATAATTTAAATGCAGTAAAATTTACCAATATTTAATGTACAATTTGATGAATTTTGAAACTGTATACAGTCATGTAACAACCACGACCATCGTGGCACAGAACATTTCCATTGCCTGAAAAGGTTTCCACACACGTCTTTGCAATATAATCTCCCAACTTCTATGTCTAGCCCCTGGATACCACCGATTTGATTTCTTTAATGTAGTTTTTCTTCCTAGAATTTCAAATAAATGGAACATACATCATGTTAGTGCTTTTGTCTGACTTCTTTCATTGGGTATAAGTCTTTTGAGATTCATCCTCCTTATTGCATACATCAGTATATTGTTCTTATTTATTATTTAAGAGTTATTCCAACATAAATCTATACCACAAATTTTTTATCCACTTACTAGTTGTTGGGTATTTGAATTGTTTCCAATTTTCGGCTAATATGAATACAAGGAATCAGACTGCTTTTTCCAAAGTGAGTGTACTATTTTGCATTTCCACCAACAATATATGGGCATGCCAGTTGTTCCAGATCCTTGTCAACATTTAGTATTGTTAGTCTTCTTTAATTTTAGCCATTCTAGTGGATGAAACCAGGTAGTTGCAAGTCTTTCAACTGTGTTCTTTTCATAAAAAAAGCATCTTTTCATCCAGAATCATCTCAGCTTTTCTAGTGAGCATATCCCTAAGAATTTAAGGATAACCTTTGTCAATTTCTATACAAAAGCCTGATGGGGTTTGATTGGAATAACAAAGAGTCTATAAACCATACTGAAAAAGAAAATATAATTAACCCTTCTAAAAAAACTATCATTTATTTAGACCTTCTAAAATGAATTTCAGCAATGTTTTCTCATCTTTATAGAATTTAAACATATTTTGTCAAATGTGTCCCTAAAGATTTCATATTTTTATTCTATTTTAACTGGTATTGTTTTTCAATGTCATAATTAAGTATGGCAATATCTGTAAGGTTTGGGGTTTTTTTGTTTGTTTGTTTGGGTTTTTTGTATGTGCTTTTGAAATAAGGGCCCTTGACATAAGTGACACCATGTTATGAATTGTACTCCATTTTGTTTTGAGCTGTACTGCATTTGAAAATGCATCGTGTTGCTAATGGCCCTGGGACTTTCCTGCCCGAGCCGCTGAGACCGCCAAAAGCCCGCGTCCGACCGATTCCAGGAAACGCACCTTAACTTGCTTCTCTCAGCTTCTGTAGCTCACTGGGCGAATCTCCCTCTCCCAGCTGGTTGTGATTTTTGCCTTTAACTCACTTGGCTAATCTCCCTCTCCCAGCTGGTTGTGGGTTTTGCCTTTAAATACTCTCCCCTGAGTTTGTCAGAGGCTGCAAGTCTTTTGGACGTTAGTCCCCCTGTGGTCACTGGCTTCTGGAATAAAGACTCCTAATTCAGCCTTTCTGAATGTGGTGAATTTATTACTCACTGGCAAATACAACGCTTTTTAACAAGGTGAAGAAGTTTCCCTCTGCTATGAGTTTAAGTTGTGTTTTTGCAAAATTTATATGTTGAAGTTCTGTCCCCCAACTGCAGTAGCTCAGAATATGACCTCATTTGGAAAGAGGGTAATTGTAGATATAATTAGCTGAATTAAGATGAGATTATCCTGGAGTAGGGTGGGCCCCTAATTCAACATGAGTAGTATCCTTATAAGGGGAAATTTGGAGACAGACACACAGAGAGAACACCATGTAAAGATGAGGGCAGATATCAGGTGGTGGTTCCATGTGCCAAGGAATGTCAAAGATTGCCCACAAACCAACAGGCACGAGGGGAGAGGCTTTGGAATTGATTTTTCCTCGCAGCCCTCAGAAGGAATCAATGCTGCCAACTTCTTGAGCTAGCCTCCAGGACAGTAGGACAATAAATTTTTGTTGTTTAAGCCACTCAGTTTGTGGTACTTTGTTATGGAAGCCCTAGCAAACTTAACATACCCACTCTTGCTAGTTTTCTGAGAGTTTTTCATTTGTTTTCTTTTGGTGTTGCCATGTGCACTAGAAAAAATGTATAATCCTGTGTTCTAGGATGAAATGCTCTGTAAATGTTAATTATGTTTATTTGGTCTAATGTGTCATTTAAGGCTAATATTTCCTTATTGATTTTCTATTTGGATGATCTATCCATAGCTGTGAATGGGGTGTTTAGGTCCCCTACATGAATGTGTGTTGAATTTTATCAAATACTTTTCCTGTATCAGTTCATATGGTCATATGATGTTTTTCCTCTAGCCTGTTCACAGTGGATCACTGTGATTGATGTTTGAATATTGAAGAAGCTTTATATGCTTAAATAAATTCTGTTGGTTATGGTGTACAATTTTTTGATGTATAGATTCATATGTTAGATTCAGTTTACTCACATTTTATTGGGAATTATTTTAGTCTATATTCATGAGAGATATTGGTCTCCACTTTCCTTTTTCTTTTTGTTTTGTTTTATATACTGGTTTCCTCTTGTTTTGTTACCAGGATAGTGGTATAGTGGCTTCATTAAATAAATTGGAAGTGACCCCTCTTCTATTTTCCAGAACAGTATGTAGACTGGGTATTATTTCTTCTTTAATGTTTGGTAGAATTTTGTAAAACTGGGCCTGGAGACTTCTTTTTCAGGAATTTTTAAATGACAAATATAGTTTATTTAACAGCTATAGGTATATTCAAATGATCTAATTCGTTTTGAGTGAACTGTGATAATTTGTGCTTTTTGAGTAACATGTTTTCAAATATGTGTGGGGAGAGTTTGTAGGATTTCCCTATTATCCTTTGGTCTCATCAGGGTGTGTAACAATGACTTATATTTTATTCCTGATATTGGTTATTTGTGTCTTCTCTCTTTTTTCTTTGTTAGTCTTGCTAGGGGTTTGTCTATTTTATTAATCTTTTCAAAGAGCCAGCTGTTTGTTTTACTGATATTTCCTATTGTTTTATGTTTTCAATTTCACTGATTCTGCTCTTATGCTTATTATGTCCTTCTATCTGCTTCAATTTGGCTTCATCTTTTTTATTTTTAGTTTTTTGAGATGGGAGCTTAGATTGTTAATTTGCAATTTTTTCTCTCTTCCATTGTAAGAATTTAGAGCTATAAATTTCACTCTCAGCACTTTTTAAATAGCATCCCACACAATATACTATGTTGTAATTTAATTTTCATTCAGTTCAATGTGGTTTTTTTTAATGTCCCTTGAGACCACCTCTTTTTTATGGATTATTTATAACTCTGTTGTTTAGTTTTCAAGTGGTTTAGGCATGATGTTGGGAAGCATGTTCTGCCTGAGACAAACTATAATGGTCCTGTAAATATCATCACTTGGAAGGAAATTTTGGAAATAACGATGAGATAGGCCTTCATTGCCTTTTTGGAATACAGATATTTTGAATAAAATTTGGCATACCCAGAATTAAGTAAATTTATTGATATAAGTCTAAGAAAGAAGCTTGTAAAGAATCAAGTTACAATTGGGCAAAGGTAGTCAGAGGGTACAAACTTTCAGTTATATAATAAATTTTGGGGATGTAATGTACAGCATGGTGATTATAGTTAATAATACTGTATTGCATATTTGAAAGTTGCAAAGAGAATAAATCTTAAAAGTTCTTATTATAAGGAAAAAAGTGTAATTATGTGTGGTCATAAATTTTAACCAGACTTATTGTGGTGATTATTTTGTAACATGTACAGATGACAAATCATTATGTTGAACACCTGAAACTAACACAGTGTTACACGTTATGTATATATAAAAATTCAATTACAAAGTTCAGATTAAATTTGGCTGATTAATAATAAACTCCTGTGTTTTCTCTTAAAACCATACTAAAATGACCTGAAAGGAATTTCAAAATTGATAAAAATCAATAAGGATAATGTACACAGGACAAAGTTGGTAACTAAGTTTTAGAGACTGAAAGTCAAATGGACAGTTATGACTAATTTAACAGACCAGAGCAACCTGAAGCTTAATCCAGAAGGGTGGGAACCTCTGAAGCAAGCTTGTGACAAGGAGAAGCCTAGCAAAGCTCAAGAACAGGAAACACTTGTTACACTGAAGTGGGGTAGGGTGCAGGTGAGTCTTGGAAGGGAAGGATTCTTCAAACCTCTATATAAGTAACTCAAACCCCAGATCCACTCCAAGGATTCTGACAGTCAGGACATTACCCACTATAGCCGGGTGGAAGTTCAGAGTTGATTTCCTAGAAAGGTCGAAAATGAGGAGGAACGCTATGTACAGATGAAGTCTAGGGCATCACAATAATTATAAAGGAGCAGAGTATCAATAAAAGTCTACATAAAAACAATGGGCTCCCTTGACTCATTTAGTTATGAATGAGCAGCTGTTAACCAATCTCTTATTCCCTTCAGGTCAGACATCATAGGATTTCTTTCCGGAAAAATGAACAGCCTAAGACAAGGAATCTGCAGACACTGACTAGTCTTCAGTATTGATTCTCCAGTAAAACAACCCAGCCCAGAAGTGGACGAGCCTGCCTTCATACAATAAACATCCAGACAGCTTTTCAGCATCTCTTTAAGATGAAGGGGCAGCCAGCAATCATCAAATGTGACAATAAATCTTCTAACATGAGAGGCAGAGATCAAAATAAACACACAAAAAAATTTGAAACAGATAATGAAAGGAAAAGAAAATATTCAGTAAAAAATTAGAGTTGAGAAATGAAATTACATTACACGAGAATAGGAGGCAATAAGCAAGATTCACAGAATGAAAGTTAGTCTTGAAAATTAAAATATAAAAGAGCAGAAATAAAAAAGTTCAAAGAGGAGTTAGAAGATAAATTTGAAGAAAAAAATATCATTAAAGAAATAAAGAGCTAGGCTGTAGGAAGTAACAGATAAATCTGATTCTGTTTATAAACATTATATAACTATTTCACTTTTTTAAACTATGGAAGCAGCTTTTAAAAATTAAAAGGATAAGAATTTGATTGGATATCCCAACCAGATAGGCAACTTCTTAAGAAACTCTTTCCTGGAAAAGAAAAAGGTGTGTGGCAGGCAGGAGGTATGCTGATTAAGGGCTACTACCTTGACCTACCTGCAGAGACAATATTCTTTCTAGAATGCTCTGATGAGGCTTGAGACTTTTATTTGAGGCTACCTATATGCTATCAGAAACTAGAGATATTGCAGAGAACAATGGGGCAGGGAATATGCAGGAAGATTCTGAGTTGTGGTTGTAAAACGCCAATAAAACATAAGAGGACTGGCACAACTCTTAGATGGGTTAAGTGACCACAATTACAAAAGATTTTCAATACCCAGGGTTAGTAATTTTATGTGGTCTCAAAGCTGTCAGCGGATGCATTTTGATGGCAGGGAGAAATCTAGTAACATGGAGGAAAGCTGGTTAAAGATGTCCATATATGTACTAAAATTCAAGCAACATTTTTGGTGAGCCGTGAGACAAGATGCGGTACGTAGAGCAGGTGTGTCCAACCTTCGGACCAGCGCAGCTTTGAATGCAGCCCAACACAAATTCTCAACACATTATGAGATTTCTTTGCAACATTTTTTTTTCCTCATCAGCTATTGCTAGTGTTACTGTATTTTATATGTGGCCCAAGACAGTTCTTCCAACGTGGCCCAGGGAAGCCAAAAGGTTGGACAGCACAGCTTAAGAAATTAGCCCTGATTAGAACTGGTTACTGCCACAGTGATTGCCAACTAATTCTTACTGAGTGCTTAGCTGATATGTAAACTACTGTCCCACTAATTATACACTTACTCATTCAACAAACATTCATAAACCTCCAGTAGTCACTAGACACTGTGCTAGGTAACAGAGCTGCGAAGAAAATGATCAGATACAGTCATTGTCTTCATGGAATTTATAATCTAATGGGAAATGTGGTATGGATGATAAGCAATTCCAATAAGGGTCAAGGTCATTGGAAGCAGACAGCAAAGGGGAGGGTGACTTAACCCGCTCTGATAAGTCAGAGAAGACGGCTTTGAGAGAGTGAGAGAGCTGAGACCTAATGGGTGGGTAAGGTTTCATTAAGCACACAGAAGAGCGGGTGTCAAAATGCTTTATACAAAAGGAACAGAGCATGCAAAGGCTGTGCCACAGGGAAGCACCTAGTGCCTTCCCGGAAGTGGAAAGCTGTGCACACGGGCTCCTGTGTGGTGACAAAGGACAAAGGGCCCCCACTGGAGACAAGACAGAGGGTCGAATTTAGGTTTTTTTGGACAAATAGTTACATTGTGGACAAGGGTACATAGCATAATACCTAGAGGTAATAGGAAGATGCTGAAGAGTGTGAAGCAGAATCTAATCAGCTTTGAATTCTTGAAATAGTTCTCTGACTTCTTTGTGACAACCATCAGATCAGAAGAGGGAACAAGTAGATTCAAAGGAGCCAGTTGGGACTTTCTGATGTTCGCTCACGTTTAATTGAATTTTCTGTTCCTTATGTTTGGTGCTTTATTTTCTCAATAGGAAATGAGGGGCAGCGAGTAAGAAAAAAAATTGATAAGTTTTTAAGGTATAAATGAGGGTTGCATTAGTGGTCAAGAGACTGGAATCACTGAAATCTGAAATCATACTCTTGGCAACCAACAAGTAATAGGCTAGGAAGAGGCTGTGTGTGTGTCTGTGTGTGTGTGTGTGTGTGTGTGTGTG
>PVJL010010008.1:0-52662 GCA_004026885.1 Lyroderma lyra | reverse complement strand
CGTGGTCCGTCTCTGCTCCCTTCCCTCTCCCCGACTCGCCCCTTTCTCGCCAGCCTTCAGGTTTACTTGCGATTTGTGGATTTCTCAGCAGCCGGTTTGTCACTCAGGGTCCGCTTTCTTGGCTCCTGGTCGGCCGTTCAATTGTGTTTTCTGGGAGAGGCTTTAGGAACCTCCTCTCCAGTCGCCATCTTGTCTTCTGTGTTTGCCCTTACTGTTTGTTTCTATTTTTTCCTTCTCAACTTTTTCTGCCTTTTGTAGTTCCTATTGAGTATTTTTTATGATTCCATTTTATTTCCTGTCTTAGTACATTAAATATACTTTCTTTTTTACTTTTTTCAGTAGTTGCTCTACAGTTTGCAATATACACTTACAACTAACCCAAGCACACTTTCAAATAACATTATGCTGATGAATGTGTCCAAATACCTTATAATAGCAAAATATTCTTAATTTCTCCCTTTCATCACTTGTAGCATTACTGTCATATAGTTCACTTTTTCATATATACCCACATATATTGTTTCTATTATTTTGAACAAAGTATTATATGTTAGCTCAATTAAGAATATAAAACATAACATTTTGTAGGTTACCTGTAGTGATTCCTTTGCTGATGCTCTTTCTTTATTGCGATCCAAGCTTCTGACCTATATAATTTTTTTCCCTTGAAAGAACTTTCAGTATTTCTGGCAAGGCAGGTCTATCAGCAACAAATTCTCTATTTTTGTTTGACTGAGAAAGTAAATACTTATTGCCCATCCCAAATTTTATTTATCTATCTATGTATCTATCATGTATCTATCATCTATCTACCTATCTAACCTATCCTCTACGTATCTATGTATGTATTTATCTATCTAATCACTTCATACACTATGTAAGCTGTTCCTCTTTCTTCATTCAAAATTCAGTAGGAAATGTTGACAAATCCCTCTCTGACCTGTATTTTCTTGTGCATTTGTGTAATTGTTCTAGTCATTTTTAGGAAATGGGCCATGAATATATTATATGTCAAGTCTTTGGTTTGTATTTTGAATGAGTTTATTCTGCCTCTGTCATTTGATGTCTAGAATCCATTTATACAGCAATGTTCCAAAATGTATGAAATAATGTTCATTCTCACTTTATGATCATTCAGGAAATACCGTTAACCAGTAACTACCCTCAAGGAATGTGTGGCCACTCTCTACTTAAGAAGTTCCACTAAAGCACATGCCCTTGGGCTATAGGCTCAAATAGAAAAGTACAAATAACTATATTGATGTTTTTCTTATACTGGCTTAGGAATGCCTACAATTTTTGTTTTGGAAAAATAATACTCTACCACAATGTTAGTCTTGCTTGATTTTTACAGTAAAAAGCTACTCAATATGTGCTTGTACCAATAATAGGTTTGGGTAATGAAAGTTTTGTAAGTCAATTTGTATTTTAATCAGGAAAAGAGTCAGTAGTTTTGAAGTCTAACTTCAAAGATCATTCTTTTAAAGTTTGCTAAAAATTATGTCATATCTTCAGAATGTTAAATGGAATAGTTCTATTGAGGCCTAGGCTAATTTCTGATGGTATCCAGGTCCTATGAATTTTTAAGCTGATGGTTTTGGTCACCAATTGACATGTCTCATGATGACATTTGAAGAATGTCTGAAAGCAGTGCATAGATAGATCTGCCAGATTTCCAGTTCAGAAACACCTTTTGTAATAAAAAATGTGATAGAAATTTTTCTTACAGTACATAATTTACTTGTGATATTACAAAATTAGAGCTTAAATTTTATGAATCTCTTGAAAACCTTCTCTTATTACGATGTCAGCTGAACTAGAAATCCTTTTAAACATAGGTGGGAATAAAAAGACCCTGTCTGATCATAATCATTTCTTCCAATGGACAAATGACAATTACTAGAATGGAAAATAGTTTAACAAAGAAAGCTGATATAGATGAGAGCCAATGGGGATTTAATTCCTGCTGAACACTATCTAAAAGTCTTTTATTATTTTTTCTTTGTAAATATTATTGCTTGGACTAATTTTAATATAACAATTCCACATTTGCTCCAAAACCCTCACTAAAAGGAATTAATTTTTCCTGAGTTATTGTTATAAATATGGATCAGGGACTGTGCAGGGCAATAATTATAAGTTTGAATAAGTCAGACATCATAACCTTCGAGATGATCCATGTCAGAAAGAAAAAAAGGTCTACACAGAGTTTACAGAGGGAAACAGCACATATGTGATCTCTTAACACCTTGTTTGAAGATTTAAAATTATATTCAATATTAAAACACATCCAGGAAATAAGTATATAGTATATTTCATTTTTCTCTATATTAGTCTCCTATTTTTTCATTTTTTCCACCTATTTCAAGCCATATTTCTAGTTGTAGTCCATCCATTCATTTATCCATAGCCCACTTATTTTTTCCTAAGTTATAAGATACTGACAGTAACTTTTATGAGTTCAGATCTTAATAGAAAAGAACACAAACGTATGCCAGAATATATCCTTAGTTATGAGGCTACACCTGCTATATACAAAGTTTTTAGGCATTTAACATTAGGAATCATGATTGTTTCAAGATAGGGCCCCAAATTCCTAATTGCTCTGACATGTGCACTGTAATTGTCTAGTAATTTCACAGTTTTGCTGCATTGTGGTACTTGGTCAAGTGTCAATTTAGCTATGCTGAGCTATTTTTCCAGAATACTTTCTTCTGTATATTTCCAGTTAGCATGAGCCACAAGAATGAATGAATTTAGAGAGAGGACAAAGCTGTAGATTGGAATAATAACTATTTACAATTATTTTTTGGGGAAAAAAGAGGTTAAATTCCTTAGATCTAGCAAGTGAAACTTATATTACCCAGGCTGAGATGTAGAGTACTAGTGGAACACCAAGTGTAATGAAAGTAATTTGTTGAAGAGAATCTGGTGGAAAATAAGTGGAGTCTTATAGTACCTGTAAATAAGCTTAAATAAGATGTAATTTAATTTCTTCAAAGTTGAAGAGTCATGCAATCACCTGTTAAAAGATAGTATGTAATCCAATTTTAAGGACTTAAATATTTGTCTATCACAAGAAATACTTTCTCATGATTTTACTGAGTAAAATATTGAGTAGCAGAATTAGACATAATCTTTTCAATTGGAACATCCTGTGAAATACTGTCACACTTTGTGCCACATATATGGTGTTATCCCATGGTGTGTTATGTGTTAACCATTTACCTGACTTGTATTTCTTCTTATTTGTTATAGTTTGCATCTAAAATCTTTGTATACATGTAGACCATGGTTTTCACAGTGTGTGCCACTGACCATCTGTGCCAAAAGCTGGAGTGTTTGTTTGAAATGCAGATGTTTGGACTTACCCCAGAGTTTCTTAAATAGTCTTGAAGGATGTGGTTGGAAATTTCCTTCCTGAGCAAATTTCCACATAGACTCTAAAGTTTGAGAATCTTTATGATAGAGCAGGTAGAGTGCTAGATGCTAAGAAAATGTTTCTAAAATAACATTTTAAAAGGAATATCAGTACATAGCTGAAACTTAATACATAAAATTTGTTTATAGAATTTACATAGCAGTAGTGGACGCCAGCATCTATTTTCTTAATGTTTGGTATATTAAGTCAGTATTTTTCATGTCAAAAATTAAATACAAATGAATAATTATGTTTGTATTTGTATCACTAATTATAGAAAGTACTGGCCAATTTTCCTTTACGATTTTAACATAATCCTGCATAGACTGATAAAGTGTAGTTAAATACCTAGTTGCCATTGGAATAGCATGAATTATTCATCAGGCTGGGTCTGGTCTAAAAGAAAAAATGCTTTTTACCCTTAATTTGGCAGAAGCCTCTTCTATAACTCTCAGAGTCAAAATAAAAATGAGGAAAGCAGACGGTCCCAGCTGAATGAGAAGAATTTTGGAGATCGGTAGTAAAGCCCCTAAACAAATGTCTGTAAGGCAGATGTGTATACAGACTCTACATAAAATTGCAATTCAAAAAAGAGTTAAACCTAAGTTCTTAGCAATTTTTAATGAGTCCATCTTTATTTTTGAAAAAAAAAATGATGAAACAAGTTTTTAAGGCAGACGTCATCATGATATTAGTACCTTGAGGGAGTAATTGGAAACAGCAATAAATAAACTTTGCATTGATGTTAGCTTTAAAAATGTGGTGGTAGAGATGATCTAAAGAACATATGAGAAGCATGATTAAAATGTAGTCATGTGTGGTCTGGAAAAACTAAAATGCTCAGAAGAGTTTAGGCATTTCTCAAAGATGGGTTCCTAACTTTACAAATATTTCATTAATTCTGTCTCAACACATTAGCAAACTGCAGAGTGAATTAAACACTAAGAATCAAGAATGCAAGAATGTTATATATAGCTTCCAGGACTAGCACTGCTTCTGTACGCTGTCTTGCTTATTTGTAATTTCTTCTACCATCCATTCAAAAGAATACAATTATGTTCCATGAATTTGATTCAAAAATCAAAGAATTAAGAGTGGAAAAATTGTTTCCCTGCATTTCTACACATCAACTAAATAAGCTTTAAAAACTAAGAGTCGTGGTAAGCATAATTTGGGGAACAGATGAATAAGTGGAGAAAGGAGGGAGTGCTGAGGTTACCTGCCTGTTGCCTTGAATATGTGTAGCTGTACCAAGGAGAATAAGCCCATATGACATCCAAATGAAGCAGACATTTTTTTGTCCAGAATATGTCTCTTAGTCATGAAACTTCCATTGAGTGTATGTGTCATCTAGAGGGGGAAGCATGTTTTCCAAGTCTGGTTTTGTAGATTTCTCAGAACCCCTTTTGATCCTTTTAATTTTATTAACTGAGATGGAAACCTCTTGACATCAGAATTTTTGCTAAGTTTATTCCATATTCCAGCCCTTGAAAGCTTTTAAATATGTAGAGGTTGGTCCAGATTGTCACCTAATGAATAAAATATCCTCCAAAGGCCCTAGTATTTGAGGCCATTAGTTGCCATAAAATCAGGAATGATTATATTATCCCTGTAAAAACAAATTAAAACCTTAGGTTTATTCTACTATTTTTCCATTATAAATAGGGACTTTCCAAAGTCACTAAAGCAGTAAATTGCCAAAAATTTTAATTTGTCATTTCTTTGGACCAGTTTACAACAAAGACAAGGTAAAGAAAAACAAGTCTAAGAACAGTAGAAACCAGAAAATAAGACCATATAGTACTACTGTCCCATTCTTTTCAAGAGGCTGATGTCTTTAAAAAGGGTGAGAGATAGGGGAAAGGAACTATAGCACCTCAAAAAAAAAGATTTTAGAGAAAAAAACAACCATATAAAATGCATAGTGCTTGGCCAATCCTGGTTTGAGTAAACCATTTATTAAACATACCTCTGGAACAATTAGGGGAATTTAAATATTCACTGGGTTTTAGATAATATTAGATCATTAGTGTTAATTTTATTATATTTCATAAAAAATCATGGTTATATAGGAAAATATCTTTAAAATGTATACATTAATATTGAAAGACAAACTGTTGATGAATGTCATCCACTTTAAAAGATAAAAGCAAAATAAAACATTTGAATAGATTGAATTCATTGATGAAGCAATTATGGCATAATGTTTACTAATTACTAAATCTCAGTTTTCATTATATAGTTTCATTATACTATTTCTTCTTATCTGGTTATTTTGAAAATTTTTATAATAAATTTTAAAAGAATATAATTATCTTTCATAATATATTCAATTATTTAGAATTTTTTTAATGAGAATGGCCCTTAGATATAATCCGGAAAGTATGAATTTTAGAAGCAAATAACATTTAATTTAATGTTACAAGATCTGTATTCAAGTAAAACCGTGGCTGAGGGCCTAGTGCAATCGCTTTTCTCCCCTTCAAACCAAGATCAGTCAAAGACTTTTCAATCAGATTTAGAATGAGAAGAACAATAATCCTTGTCACCCTCCTATGTCAAGGGGGTGTTACAATGATGAATGAGTACCAGGAATAGATTTAGCCTGCTGATGTATTTGTAACCCATATGGCTGCATCACCCTTTGACTTTGCTAAGAGGAATAGAAAATAGTTACATTTACTATGCCATAAATTAAACTTCTGTCACGTTGGGCTTTAAAAACTGTTCCCCTAGAAATTCAGGTTTCATAAGCCTGCAAAGAATCTTCGGAGGGTCCCATGGAGAGAACTGATGCTACTAGGCTATTAGTGGGTGATTTTGTGTAAGCTAAAATGAAGTTTTGTTGACATTTAGTATTAGTAAAACTATTTTTTTCTTTTCTTTCAAAATAACAGCTCAATTGTATACTTATATATATAAAAACTGCACACATTTAGTTCGAAAATTTACACATGTATACACCTGTGAAATGATCACCACCATCAAGGGGATAAATATGTCCATCCTTTCCAAAAGTTTCCTCATACTACTTTAAAAATATAATTTTTACTTGAACTGCTTTCGGGCTTGTTTGGTAGTGCTCTGCATGCTGTGTGTTCTATGGAAGTGCTGAAACAAATATTTAGTAGAGGTTCAATATTTTTAGTACTGATCACATCAAGATAGTGTATAAGTCAGGAAGTGAAATCTTACAGGATAGTATTACTTGATTGTTAATTTTTTTTTAATTTCTATACCAAAAACTATGTTTATTAACTAGGTCATATATATGTGATAATAGCACAGATTGATCCAATGTTTTTGCATTAAAAACAGGTCATACTCTAATTTAAAAGAGGATTTAGTTTTTAACTTGTTCAATTCAATTCAGTGACTATTTATTATAGATCTTTTTTTTTCTCTCCCCTGTGTAAGGTAGCATTTTCACAAGAGCCTGTTCAGAAAATTCATCTGTTTTCCTTTTGGAATTTATATTTTCAATTAATCTTAGAAATCCTGAAACTTCTTTTCATTCCAAGAAAAAACTATCCTGGGCATCTATTTCACTTTGTTTCCATGAGTTGAAACTGCATGGGGCTGTGCCTTAGATAACGTAGTTTACAGTAAATCAAAGTAGAGGTGAAATCCTAGGCAGAAAAGAACTGGAGAAATAGTTTTGAGATCCAAACAAAATTAAAGGAAGAAAGAGAGAAAAATTTTTTCTATTCAAAATGAGGAATTTCCAACTTCAATCAGATAAAGACCAACATATAGGAGACAGCACCAGAAGAGAAGAGTTTTGCTGGACAACCTGTGGCCTCACCCATTGGAGGATGTTCCTTAGGAACTAAGGCTGCTTAGATGTGTCACTGGGCACGCCACGTTTACTGAGCTGAGATACAGTGGAATGCACACGTTTCTTGTAGTCGGAACTTTCTGAGAGCAGCCAACCTGTGAAATGAGGGCCTCAAATATGAAAACTCCACCTGGGAGAAGAAGGTTCGTATATCAATCCAAGGCCCCATGGTTTCTGTCCAGGGCACACTTGGAGATTAATCAAGCCTTAAGGCAGCAAGAGAAGCTTTATTGAATGATAGGCCTCTCAGTTGCAACATTTTCAGTGCTTACACTCCTATTTGAAAAACCAAAGTAGTTTGAAAGGCTAAACTGAATAGGTGGCACTCGAAACATGTCAATAATTTCTTGGTAGTGTGGCAAATTCTTCCACTGTTTCAGAAGAATTATTATAGCATATGCAAAGTTGATAAACTCAAACACAATAACAATAATTTCTATTTGGGTGATCTGTATGATATAGGAGAAGTTGAAATTTAGTTATTTTTACACTGGTTTAGATATAGTGATTTTTTAGTTATGATATTTTATATAAATCAAATTAACTTTTTGAAATATTGAATAAATATTTATTGAACATCTACTAGTAGATGGAAACATTATAACAATAAGGCTTCCTAAATAGTGATAATGTTTGCATTGCATTTACAACGGGGCTTACAATTGCATGTATAACAATTAAGAATGCATTCAGATAAAAGTAACAAAAACCTGACATAATGACTTAAAAGAGATTTTTATGCTTATATTTTTTAATGTAGCAATTAAATTTAGAAATAAAAGCTCTGATGTAGGTTTCTAAATTCAATAACATCAGGATAGATATCTCTACAACTGTTGTGGTCTTTCCCGTATGATGGCAAAAGAGGTACACTGGATCTAGGAATCATGCCATATTTGAAGTAGAGAGAAGGAAGAACAAGTGGCTCCAGCTCTATCTATGTCTTTCAGCAGAAAAGCTAGAAGCTTCTAAGAAACATTCTTATCGGATTTTCCCTTATTTCTTATTGGCCAGAACTGAAACATAGGATCTCTTACAGTTATAATAAAAATGGGGAAATCAAGTGTTTGGCAATGGATAGCAGGAATATTATGACTGGTTTGAATTAATTACAATTCATTGCCAAGGGCTAGATATATTACTAACTGGAAAATAATGAAGTTTCTAGTATCAAGGAAGGGCAGAATAAGGGGAGATGTTGAATAGGAAGAGTGTGCTTCAAATCATCTATTCATACTGACTGTCATTCTATGCTTATTCAACACAAAATTTTAGGCATATATACCAAGCACACTAATATTTAATCTGTTATACAGCTAAAGTAAATGCCTCTATTTTTCACATTATATGGCTGGATACTTTCTGGACAGCCCTCATACAATACATTGAAAAGGTACTGGTTAAATATTCTAGAGAATTAAAACAAGAATTTATTTGGACATTTTTCTCTTTATGTTTATATAACTTGTAACCTGAGTCAAGGAAAATATCTAAGGACTATAAAATGACCATCAAATTATTATGATAAAAATCCAATATGTTATAATAAAAAGAACAATGGCAAAGTAGTCAAAATATATATTATATCATCTAACATCCACAACTAGTGAGTGATATGACCTTGGACAACTTCTGTTACCTGTCTAGGTAGTTTATTAAATCGGGTCTCTAGAGTTCAAGTTAACTCACTCTAAAACTCATAATGCTGATGAAATCAGATCCAGAGATAGGCCCGGAAGATTTGACGATCATATATGACTATATATTCAAAATAAAAGGATGAATAAATATTTTATTTTCTGGCTTAAATGAAAAATTATATGTCTGATAGTTATATTGAACTTACTTTTGATTTCAAAATATTTTAAACATAGCTTATTAGTTACACAATGGAAGAGAAGTAAATAATACTTCACATGTGGGACTGAGACTTAACAGATACAGTCTCACATTATTTTTTAAAAGTGATGAATGTGTAGATGGTAAATAAGAATGAGATAAATAGTATACACTAAGTTTATTTAACTTATGTGATAGAATTTAAAATGGTTATAATTTTCAAAAAGTAGAGATTTAAAGTATCACAACTTAAATTTTAATCATTTTTCTTATAGCTGTGTTTTCTTGTTTTCAGAAAAAATTAATGAAGATTGCTGTTTGTGAAAATATTTATCCCTTAGTATTTGCCATACTTTCTTAACACTCAGAATTTCAAAATGCAGTTATACAAGTTATTTCACAATTGTTCAACTAATTAATTATGGAGAAGAAATATTTTTGTTGCATTTCTAGAAAAAAACTTTTTCCCATAAACTCCACCTATGTATCTGCACTGTGTATATACAGTGGTTACATTTGAAAAGCCATGTATAGTATAGATTAGTTGAGAATTTTTCTGTAAGTTAGCATTATTTTATGATGCCAAAAATGAAAAATAAAAAGGAGGAAAGAAGAGAGAGTTGAAAGGGAAGGTAACGTTAAGATTTAAGGGTAAAATAATTATGTTCAATTTTGTAAGTATAGTCTTTGTGGTTGGTTCAATCAGTGCATTCAAATATATTACCTGAAAATTTTAAGTTGCACTTAATCAAATTGGCTGTGGAAATAGCCCTTGAGCAAAATTACATGCAGCTTTTAAAATTAAGGCCTTAGAGCTATAGGGTATAACAACTAACCTGTAGAGTCTTTAAAACACATCAGCAATGTTAGGAAATATTTGGCACCTGGGAATTTTCTTTTGGCATTATTAGGGTTCCAGATATAGTCAAAGTATTCACGTCAAAAAGGTTTTCAATGAAAATTCCAGATGTTTGACAAATGTGTTGCCTTCTAATCCTCTTTACGATGTAAGTTGTGTGTTCATTCTTCCCAACAATTTTTCTTTTTAAAAAATATGTGGGCATCAATAAATACCTTGACTTAATGAATGATGAATATAGATAATTTAGATTTTGCATACAGAGAAAATATTGAATGTACAGTTGACAATTTTGGAAATAATATTTATATCTCTTCTCAGTAACGTACTCTATTAGTAGTAGAAATCTGTCATTCTTTTTGCTGCCCAGCCATTATCTTACAAAAATTTCTTTTGTGTATTGGTGAGAGGTAATATGCCCTCCCAATAGCAGTGGAAAATGTATGATACTTGCCTTCCAAGAGTCCTTGGTAGATAGGGTACCAAGCAATGACTAGATTTCACCAATCAGATTCACCAACCCCAGATTTTGAATCAGATGTTAGTGATGCAAGGCCTGCCAGCAACTCTTCTGTTGGAACTTGCAGGAAGATTCAACTCCTAAGCAGCAGGAAGGCCTGTTCTGCTCATGGTGGCATTCTGAATTTTGTATTTTCAGTATTAGCCATGTCAGTTGCCTTATCCACTCCTCAGAGGTGACTCAGTTGTGTCTTCACTGGAAAGTTCTACAATATGGTTTCCTGAGTTGTTCTAGGTTACAGAGCCTTGAGACTTGTTCTTTCATTCTCTTGTTACTTGTGGTGACCAGAAGAATGTGTCTCATAACCCTCTGACTGGAGAAACTTAATTGACCAAGTGTCCAGCTGCTATGGTCTGAAATACATCACTGAATTTGACCCAAGCCATGCTCTGCACAGGCTGCACAGAGCCATAACTGAGCTCAGCAAGAATTCAAAGACAGGTGCTGTGTTGGGTAACGAAGGGCCTTGCAGCACTTTATTTGGATTGCACTCAGAAGTTTTCATCCAATCATTCCCTCTTTTTCCTTCAGCAGCCATCAGGTTGCTGCAAGGTCTGGTGACTCTACATGCTGACCCAGATCCTTCCCAATTTTCTTTCAAGGTGTATTTTGCTTAATGAAATTCTTGTACTTTTAATCGTATCTTGGTGTCTGCTTCTTGGAGGACTGGAACTAACACAGTTATCCTGGGAGCAAATCTATATTTCTTCAACACATTTCTTTTCTGCTTAAATGAGCCAGAATTGGTTTTTGTTACTTTCAGAACATTTCAGATACAGATATATGTAGATCCATTAAAAACTGGTGTTAGTTGTATCTAAGCAAACCTAGACTTATCTAACCACCTTGACCAATGGTTTTATTTAAAAAACTAACATTACAGTGAAATAATATTCACTAAAATTATCCAAATTAAAGACTAAAATTGTTACAAATGTTTTAGTCTGTTTTTAGTGTAAATACTGTATACAAAAATATACCAAGGCCTTTCCTGAAAAGGGTAAGAGAGTACACTATGAAAGGGGAGTTATCAAACAAATTAAAAGCTTCTTTAAGGATGTTTCATGATGGACTAGTTACAGATACTGGGTAAGTAAATGTTTAAATAGCAGAAGTCATATAGGACAATAAGGTACAGTGTATTTTTGTTGCTTTTTACTGAGCATTATTTGTATATAATAAAATGAGCAAACTTTGAAAAATTTAAAGAGTTTTGATAAATGAATACATGTATGAGACCAATTCAGATGTAAAACCTTTCTATCACACCAGTAAATTCCCTGGAGCCCCTTTCCAACCTATCTCCACTTTCCCAGGGCAACATGTAATCTGACAATTTCCATCCATACAGTTTATATAGTCTACTTATCCAAAAATTCACATAAATGGAATCATACTGTATGACTTCCTTTGTGTTTGGCTACTTTGGAGCTACAAAATGCCTTTGAAAGTCATCCATATTTTGGCGTGTAGCACTAGATTGAATTTTTATTGTTTAATAACACATAATTTTAAGAATATATAAATTTGTTATCCAGTTTCTTATTAATAGACATTTGAGTCTTCCCAGTTTTGTAGATTATGTTGTGAACATTTTTGTATTAGTCTTTTTGTAGACATGTTTTCATTTTTCTTGAGTACATACCTAAGGATAGGTCTTATGATAGATGGATTACTGTGTCTTACGGTAAATGTAGATTGAATTTCATATTAGAACCTACCAAATTCTTTTCCAAAGTGATTGCATAATTTTCTATTTGTACTAGTAATGGATGAAAACATAGCAGCCCCATTTTTTCCATTTGTATTTTTGTTTCTGTCTTCTTTTAGATTTATTATGTAGTTCTTTTTGTTTTCTATCTTATCTCTTCTATTGTCTTTTTAGCTATTACTCATTATATTGTTATTTAATAGTTGTTCTAGAAGTTACAACATACATTCCTAGCTTATTATGGTCTCCTTTATATCCTCCATGTACAGGTAAGAATCTTACATATGAATACATCTATATATAATTATATTTATACCTTTTCCTGTTACTTGCTATTGTTTTCATATATTTTACTTATGTTATAAACCTAATAATATAATAAACATAACATAGCCATTATATTTATTTTAACAAGTGAGTTGACTTTTAAAGAATCCAAGAAAAGAATGAAAAACAATCTTTTGTATCAACAAACATAGTTACCATTTTCAGAGCTTACCCTTATTCTGGTTTATGTTTGGGTTATTTCTATTAGCTATTCTTTTAAATTCACTGTTCCTTATTCTGAAAGATTCCAGTTTTTATCTGCTATCATGTTGCCTTAATCTACACAAAAATGCTTTTGTCTTTTTTATAATGGAAAATGTCATAGATTCTCCTTATTTAAAAAAATTAAGGTAAGTTTATGTGTATGGAAATGTATATATCTAAAGTGTCCAATCTGATAAGTTTGACAAATTACTCATTTATGTAACCACAGATCCAATCAAAATACAGAATTTCTTCGAATCTCCCAAAATTTGCTTTATGGCTCCATTTAGTCAATTCCTATATGTCATAAGCAACTACTGTGTTTGATTTTTTTATTGTTGTTGTTGTTTTGAAATATACTTTTGTCTCAATATAGAATTTGAAGATAGCAGGTTTCCCTGCCCTATATCCAGAATGTTTAAAGCTTTATTTTATCCTGACTCTCAATGTTTTTGATAAGTCAGCCATCTTTTATGCTTTGTAAAGTATGCATAGCAATGACTGTGTCTTTTCTGATCTGTTTTTAAAGATTTTATCATTGGTTTTCAGCAATTCAATGATAATGTTCTTAGGAGAGATATTGTCCCACATTTCATCTGCTCATTTTTTTTTCCCCTCTGTAGTTTATGTTCAGATGATCTCCAATGACTCTTCTTAAGCTCACTTCTCCTTTTGTAACCAGTCTTCTATTAATACCACCCATTGAATTTATCTTCAAATATTATGCTATTTCAATTATACAGTTTTTATTTTTAGAATTTTTAAATCTCTCTTGAAATTGGGTCCCTGTTTACATTTCTCCACATCTTTGATTGTAGAATCTTTAACATATTTACAATTGTTTTGTAACTCGTTTATGCTAATTCTAAAATTTGAATTATTTATTGGTCTCTTTCAACTGACTATTCTTTTCTCTAAGTATGTGTTACATTTTCTTCTTTCTTTACTCTTATAATTCTTGGTTGCATTCTAGACATTTTGGCATATGCATTACAGAGACACTTTATAAAATTTATTTATTTATTTTAATTATACTTCACATCAATGTTATTTTATATTAGTTTCAGGTGTTCAGCATAGTGGTTAGACATTTATATAATTGATGCAGTGATTCCCCCTGATTACTCTAGTAACTACCTGGCATCATACATAGTTGTTGCAATATTATTGACTATATTCTCTATGCAGTACTTTATAGCTCCATGACTATTTTGTAACTGCCAATTTGTATTTCTTAATCCCTTCAATGTTTTCATTCAGCCCCCATAACCACCCCTCCCTTCTGGCAACATTCTAAATATTCTTTGTATCAATGAGTTTGTTTCTGTTTTAATACTATTTATTTTGTTCATTAAATTCCACATATAAATGAGATCATACGATATTTGTCTTCCTCAATCTATTCCACTCAATTTATTCCACTTTGCATAATACCCTCTAGGACTGTACATATCACAAATGGTAAGATTTTATTCCTTTTTATGGCCAAGTCATTTTCCATTGTATATATGAGGGCTGCCCAGGAAAAAATCCAGCCATAGTGACTATTTTTTTTATATGACATGTCTGGACACTTTCTGGACTCCCCTCATATGTATCACATCTTCTTTATCCAGTTGTCTATTGTATTATGTATTTTTTACACTTAGATTTCTTCCATATCCTGACCAACAAAAATGATAAGACAGCCTACTGAATGGAAGAAGATATTCACCAATGATACATCTCATAAGGGGTTAATATCTAAAATTCATAAAGAACTTATACAACTCAACATCAAAAAACAAAACAAAAGCAAAAAACAAAAAAATCAACTGACAAACAAAAAACCAATTTAATTTAAAAAATAGGCCAAGGATCCAAATAGACATTTCTCCAAAGAGAACATATGAATGGCCAATAGACATATGAAAAGATTCTCAATATCACTAATCATCAGAGAAATACAAATTAAAACTGCAATAAGATATCACCTCATATTTCTCAGAATGGCCATTATCAATAAATCAATGAACAATAAGTGTTGGTGAGGATGTGGAGAAAATTGGACTCTGTGCACTGTTAGTGGGATTGCAAATTGGTGCAGCCACTATAGAAAACAGTTTGAAGGTTCCTCAAAATGTTGACAGTAGAACTTATGACCCACCCAATAATTCCACTTCTGGATATTTATCCAAAGAAATCCAAAACCCTAATTTGAAAAGGCATATGTACACCTATGTTTACTACAGCACCATTTACAATAGCCAAGATATGGAATCAACCACAGTGTCCATAAATAGATGACTAAATAAAGTAGTGGTGCCACCTATATACAATGGAATATTACTCTACCATAAAAAGAATTACAGATACATGTGGAAAAAGTGAAACTAGACCACCTTCTTACACCATATACAAGAGTAAACTCAAAATGAATTAAAGATTTAAATATCAAACACAAAACCATAAAACTCCTAGAAGAAAACGTAGGCAATAAACTCTCTAACATTACTCTTAGTAACATATATTTTCTTATGTGTTTCCTTGGGCAAGGGAAACACAAGAACAAATAAGTGGCACTTCAGTACGGAGGCTCCTGATTCTGGTGTCTTCATCTAGACAATGTTGAAATTTGTTGTAGTGGGAATCAAATTACTGGTGGATCACTTCCAGTGTCTATAGGCTTGGTGGTATGTTTTATTAGCTCACTTCTATTTTAGTTTTGCCTGTGATAGTAATCTTTACTCTTATGGCATGGGCCTTCTGGAATTTCAATAGGAAGTCAGAGGTGTTTACCGAGTCTGTCTAACTCATAAGATTTGAACTCAAACTCTGTCTCCCCTGCCATGAAGAGAAGCTAAAATTTTTTTTTGTCTCTTTTAGCTTTCAAGCTGTTGTTTTCTCCTTGTAGCTGTGGAATCTTTTCTACAAGTTTTGCACAACTTAAAAGTCCATCAAGGATTGAGGAGAGTCTTTAACTCAGGGATGTTCAATCTTTTGGCTTCCCTGGGCCACATTGGAAAAAGAAGAATTGTCTTGGGCCACACATAAAATATATTAACACTAACAATAGCTGATGAGCTTTAAAAAAAGTTCATGCATAATTTTTGTAATATTTTTAAAAAGTTTATAAATTTGTGTAGGGCTGCATTCAAAACTATCCTGGGTAGCATATGACCTGTGGGCTGTGAGTTGGACAAGCTTGGTCTAGGTGTATATTTTCATATTGCTACCTTTTTGATGTTTTCTTTTCCAAGAGGGTACTTATCTGAATTCTATCAATTCTTGTAGTCCCAAACTTTTTAGATTCCTCAGACCCAAAAGGTTAGCTTTTTGTTTGTGTTAATGACCCTTTATTAATTTGTGTGTACAAAATTCTCAAATTTGAAGGCATTTTAAAATGATATAGCACAAGAATGGTTATGGTAATATGTTCTTCCCCTCCTGTCTACTCCACCCCATTGGTTCTAGAGTATTTGAAGATAAGGCAAATAAAACAATTTGGTGTAGTTAGAAAACAGAATCAGAAGGAGGGCAAGATGGCAACTGGGGAGGAGGTCCCTAAAGCCTCTCCCAGAAAACACAATTGAACGGCCATCCAGGAGCCAAGAAAGAGGACCCTGAGTGACACCACAACAGCTGAGAAATTCACGCATCACAAGAAAACACCTGAAGGTTGGAGAGAAGTGGGCAAGCAGGAGGGAGGGGAGGGAGCAGAGACAGATCAAGACAGGAACCCATCACTGCTGGCTATCCAGGAGCAGCACAGTGCATGGGAGTGGGAAGGCCAAGAGGCAACAAGAGTGAAAGCCAGCCAAAGTGGCAGAATGGTAGGAGACTGTGGGGGAGCCAGGCCTTAGAGTAGCATGTTGAGGACAGAGCTTGGGAACCAGCCTTTGAAGCTCTTGAGTAGCAAGAGGGCTGAGAGAGGACTCTGAACAGCCACAGGCAGAGGTCGGGCCCCAGAGATAGTACCTTGGCTCCCAGTGCCGTCGCATCCCACAGCACATGCACGCACGTCTCCTCTGCAGGGCTGCAGTTCCTGGCCCATGGAGGAGGTGAGCCAGCTGCATTCATGTGACCTGTGACATCAGGCCCACGCATGCCCAGTGCCCACACATGGTGCAAGCCTGCAGACTCTACCCTGAATGGCTGGTCGCTGGAGCAGGCCCAGGGAAAAAAGGCTGATTTGATAGCATTCACCTGAGCCAGCAAGAGCAGCCTTGGCCCACATCCCCCCAGCTTCCCCAACATTGGGCAGGAGGTAGAGCTGCCCCAGCATGGTTTTTGTTGGCCACTCCCCTCTACTACAGCCTCCCCAACCAACTGCAGGAAGCAGAGGGACCCTGGATAGTCACACACTGCCTCCAAACATGACTGGAAACCAGAGATAAAGCCTAAACACCACCCCTCTCTCCCCAAACTTGGCCCCCCCGTGCCACCTAGCCTCTTCCCTACAGCAACACACCACAAAAATACCAATCAGGGCTCTTGGGCTCTGCTGAACATAATGCCCTCGTGCCAAAGAGGAAGAACCCAGCAGACTATGAATTTCTTGAAATCTAAATCTGCTCAGGAAGAACTTGAAAAATCTCCAGAAGATAGTTTCATAGACCTACAATTTTCTGAACTGAGTGACAGAGAATTTCAAGTAGCAATTCTAAAGGCTCTGACAGGAATGAAAACATACTGGCAGAACACCATAGCTTAGGTGATTGACCTAAGAAAGAAAATCTAAACAAAAGGAACAATTTAACAAAGAAATTCAAAACACAAGGAAGATCAAGAAGGAAATTCAAGAAATAAATAATACAATAAAAGAAGTGAGAAATAAAATAACTGCCATAGAAAACAGGGTCAACCAGATGGAGGAAAGAATTAGTGATATCGAACATCAGAACATGGAAACATCTCAAAAAGAGTAAGAGAGGGAATATAGAACCAAAAGGACTGAAAGAACTCTGCAAGAACTATCTGACTCCATGAGACAAAACAACATCAGGATAATAGGATTAGAAGAAGGAGGAGAGCATTCTACAGAGAACATACTCAAACAAATAGTAGATGAGAACTTTCCAAACTTATGGAAAGACATAGAACCCCAAATTCAAGAAGAGAACAGGTCTCAAACATACCTGGACTCTAGCAGATCTTTTCCAAGACACGTGGTACTAAAAATGTCAAAAACTAAAGGCAAAGACAATTCTCAAGGCAGCCAGGGGAAAAAGAAAATATAAACTTTAGGGGAAAACCCATCAGGCTGGCATCAGACTTCTTGGCAGAAACTCTACAAGGTAGGAGGAAGTGGAATCAGCTATTCAAAACTTTAAAGAGAGAAACTTCTAGCCAAGAATAAATTATCCAGCAAAATTAAGGACAAACAGACTCAAGTAAAAGGATGGGAAACAGTACTCCAAGCAAATGGTAACCAGAGAAAAGCAGGAGTTGCCATACTGATATCTGATTAAATAAACTTCAGGTTAAAAAATATAGCAAGAGACAAAAATGGACATTACATAATGATAAAAGGCACACTACAACAAGAAGATTTAACACTAATTAATATATATGCTGCTAACCAGGAAGCACCAAAATATACAAAGCAACTACTAACAGACCTTAAAGGAGAAACTGATAAAAGCACAATCATTGTGGGAGACTTAAACACCCCCCCCCCAACAGCCATGGACAAATCATCCAAACAGAAAATAAATAAGGAAATATCAGCTCTAAATGACACATAACAGCAATTGGACGTAATTGACATTTATAGGACACTTCATCCAGCAAAAAGAGACTATACCTTCTTTTTTAGTGCACATGGAGCATTCTCAAGGATAGACCACATACTGGGACACAAAAGTAGCTTTAACAATTTCAAGAAGATCGAAATCATACCAAGTGTATTCTCAGACCACAAAGCATTGAAATTGGAGATCAATTATGAAAGGAAAGCAGAAAAACCACATATACATGGAGATTAAACAACAACTTATTTAAAAATTACTGGATAAAAGAAGAAATAGAAGAAGGGATTGAAAAATATATAGAAACCAATGACAATGAAAATATAACATATCAGAATTATTGGGACACAGCGAAAGCAGTAATAAAAGGGAAATTTATATCATTACAGGCCTATCTTAAGAAACAAGAAAAATCACAAGTAAACACCTTAGCATCCCATGTTAAAGAAACAGAAAAGGATGAGCAGACAAAACCCAAAGTCAGCAGAAGGAAAGAAATATAAAAATTAAAACAGAGTTAAACCAATTAGAGAACAGAAGGACAATAGAAAAAATTAATATTACAAAGATCCTGTTCTTTGAGAAAGTCAAAAAAATTGACAAACTCCTGGCTAGACTAATCAAAAGACAAAAGGAAAGGACGCAAATATCCAAAATTAGAAATGAAAGTGGAGAAATTACCACTGATACCACAGAAATACAAAGGATTATAAGAAAATATTATGAAGGGCTTTATGCCACAAAATATAACAACCTAGAAGAAATGGACAAATTTTTATAACTTATAGCCTACCTAGACTGAACCAAGTAGAATTAGATAATCGAAATAGACCAATGAATAGCAAAGAGATTGAAATGACTATCCATAATCTCCCTAAAGGCAAAAGCCCTGGACTGGAGGGTCTCACCAACCAGTTCTACCAAGCATTCAAAGAAGAATTAATGCCTATCCTCCTCAGACTCTTTCAAAAAATTGAAGTGGAAGCAATACTTCCAAACTCATTCTATGAGGCCAACATTACCCTAATACCAAAGCCTGGTAAAGACAACACAAAAAAAGAAAACTATAGACCAATATCTCTGATGAACACAATCCTGCAAAAATCCTAAACAAAATATTCGCAAATAGAATACAACTATGTATCACAAAGATTATACATCATGATCAAGTGGGATTCATCCCGGGAGGACAAGAATGGTTCAACATATGAAAATCAATCAATGTGACATACCACATAAACAAAATAAAAGATAAAGACCATATGTTCGTATCAATTGATGCAGAAAAAGCTTTTGACAAGATACAATATCCATTTATGATAAAAACACCAAATAAAATAGATATAGAAGGAAAATATCTCAACATAATAAAGTCCATATATGACAAACCCTTGGCTAACATCATACTGAATGGGAAAAAGCTGAAGCCTATTTCCCTAAAATCAGGAACAACACAGGATGCCCAGTGTCATCACTGCTATTCAATATAGTACTGGAAGTTCTAGCCACAGCAATCTGGCCAGAGAAAGAAATAAAAGGTATCCAAATTGGGAAAGAAGAGGTCAAATTCTCACTATTTGCAGATGACATGATCCTTTATATAGAAAATTTCAAAGATTCCACCGGGAAACTATTAGAAACAATAAATGAATACAGTAAAGTCACAGGATACAAAATCAGTGTACAAAATCAATAGCATTCCTATATACAAACAACAAATTCCTCAGAAAAAGAAATGAGGGAGTCAATTCCTTTTGCTATCACAACAAAAAGAATGAAATACCTGGGAATAAACTTAACAAAGAACATGACAGACTTATACACAGAAAACTATCAGACACTTTTGAAAGAAATTGAAGCAGACACTAAGAAATGGAAAAATATCCCCTGTTCATGGATAGAAAGACTTAACATTGTTAAAATGGTCATTTTGCCCAAAGCAATCTTCAGATTTAATGCAATACCCATCAAAATCCCACAATCATACTTCTGCAAAATAGGTAAAAGAATTATATGGAATCATAAAAGACCTCGAATTACCAAAGCAATACTATATAAAAAGAATAAGGCTGGCGGTGTTACACTCCCTGATTTCAATTTATATTACAAAGCATCAATAGTCAAAACAGCTTGATATTGGCAGAAAAACAGAAACAGAGACCAATGGAACAAAACTGAAAACCCATAAATAAATCTTTGTGGACAAATAATTTTGATAAAGAAGCAAAAAATATGTAATGGGGAAAAGACAACCTCTTCAGTAGGTGGTGCTGGGAAAGCTGGAAAAACGTGTGCAAAAGAATGAGCCTGAGCTGTGAACTCTCACCATATACAAAAATTAACTCAAAATGGATTAAAGACCTTCATATAAGACTTGAAACAATCAGCAGTATAAAAGAAAATATAGGCACTAAAATCATAGATGTAGGGTTTAAGGAAGACTTCATGAACCTGATATCAAAGGCAAGGGAAGTAAAAGCAAAAATAAATGAATGGGACTATATCAAACTAAAAAGCTTCTGCACAGCAAAAGAAACCATCAACAAAGCAAAGAGACAACCAACTGAATGGGAGAAAATATTTGTAAACAACATATCAGATAAGGGTTTAATATCTAAAATATATAAAGAACTAATACAACTTAACAAAAGAAAAATGAATAACTCAATTAAAAAATGGGCAGAAGAACTAAACAGACACTTCTCCCAGAAAGAAATACAAATAGCCAGCAGACATGAAAAAATGCCCATCCTCATTAGCTATCAGGGAAATGTAAATCCAAACCACAATGAGATACCAGCTTACACCTATTAGAATGGCTGTTATCAACAAGACAAGGAATAACAAGTACTGGAGAGGACATGGAGAAAAAGGAACTCTCATACACTGCTGGTGGGAGTGCAAATTGGTACAACCACTGTGGAAGATGGTGTGGAGTTTCCTCAGAAAATTGGGAATGGACTTACCATATGACCCAGCAATTCCCCTTCTGGGGATCTACCCAAAAAACTTGAAAACCTTAGTCCCCAAAGACTTATGTACCCCAATATTCATAGCAGTGCTATTCACAATGGCTAAAACCTGGAAACAACCAAAGTGCCCTGTGACAGATGAGTGAATAAAGAAGCTTTGATACATATGCACAATGGAATATTACTCAGTCGTAACAAAAGATGAAATATTGCCATTTACAATAAAATGGATGGACCTGGAGATCATCATGCTAAATGAAATAAGCCAGACAGAAAAAAACAAAAAACTGTATGACTTCACTCATATGCAGAATATAAAACTGAAAGCAACAAAGAAAACAAACAAACAAAAAAACCCATGGACACAATCAATAGTTTAATGTTTATTTGGGGACAAGTAGGGAGGGGAAGGGAGAAGGGGGAGGTGGTGGGAGAGGAGGGAGGGGGAGCTAAATATATGGTGATGGAAAAAGAACTCACTCTAGGTGGTGACCTTATTATACAACAAGTTGACAATGCACTATAGAATTGTACACCTGGAACCTATGTAATTCTTGCTAACAAATGTTACCTCAGTAAGTCTAACAATAAAAAAAAAAGTGAGAAAACAAAAGAAAATAGAATCAACATGAATGCTTGTGTCCAAGTAGAGATATGCAAAAAAAAAAAAAAAAAAAAAAAAAAAAAAGCAATTCTCCTAGCTACATTCTTCCCAGTTAAAGTTATTAACGTGTTAACATACATCTTTAAAATATTCTGCTTCCATTATATTCTGGAATTTAATGATACAAAAAGAAAGTTGGAGTAATTCTGGTATTTTCTGTTTCTCAGCTTATTTCATCTTGTCACAAAAATACTTGTAGAATGTCCTATTTATTCTTGATTTTTAAAATTACTAGAATATGTCTATGAATAAGTGTCTTTTCATAATGTTTTGGAAGGTAGCAAAGTTTTTTCATGTACATGCCCATGTTTTTGTTTTTATTTCAAAAATATTTTTAAGTTGTTGAAATTAATTTCTATTTGCATAATTTCAATTTCTCTAATAAAACTATCTATAACTATAATTTTGAGACCTGGTATTCAATCTCCACAATCCTCCTCTAAATATTATGTCTTTTTCTTTTGTTCTCGCATTCTGAAATAATTTTTATTTATTCTACATTTTATACCATTTTAATGTTCTGTCATTTATTTTGAGAATTTTTGGCTTTTTTGTGGGTGCAGATTTCAATTCTGCCCTTCTGCTTTCAATTTCTGATATCATTAGTATCTTTTTGCTTGTATGGTCATATCCTATTATTTCTTTAGGGCTTTTGACTTCTTGCTTATGAAGGTCAAGTGTTCTTCATTAAAGAGGATTAGTAAATACACAAACCATTAGGAACCCATATTATGGGCTAGGTGCAATATTTTCCACTGTGGATACAATAGTGAAGTTTTAGTCTATTATGGGGCAGAGACACATTAAGGAAACAAAAATAAAATCATGATTCCTAACACTAAGGGCTGAGTTACTACTGATAGACATAAATTTACTGGTTAGACATTCATATAATTTATGCAGCGATCATCTTTATTAGCGTAGTACCCACATGTCAATATACATAGTTATTACAATAACCACTATGCTCTATACATGAAACTAATATAAAATAATGTTGAATGTCAACTGTAATTGAAAAATAGAAAATAAATTAAAAAGTTAGATGAAAAATAAATTTACGGATGCTGTAATGTAAGAGAGCAATTTTTAATGTCTACCAAATAAGATTTATCTCAGAAATGTAAAGATGGGTCAGTAGAAGAAATTCTACCAAAATATATGATGATCTTAACAAAACAAAGACCAAGTGTGTTTAAGAAACATCTTGGAGGCCAGGTGGATGGAGTGGCTGAGTGAGGGGGAAAGCAGGAGGAAAAAAGATTAGAGAAGTAGAGAGAAGAGATTGTGGAGGGCATTATAGGTCCTTGTAAAAATTGTGACATTTACTCCAAGTGTGTGGAAAGACTTTGAAGTATTTTGAGAAGCGAATGACACTATCTGAGATATTTTAGAAGGCTCATTCTGTTCTGATAAGAATAAACTTTAGGGATGGAGGAGTAGGAACAGAAAGATAATCATTGTAACATACATATTTTTAATAGTGCTTAAATATTTTGTTAATATTTTATATACTCTTTTCCCATCCACTTTAATGAATAAGCTTAGTTTGACACCCTTCTCTAGTGTTTCCCTTTACCAATTTTGGTTTCATGGTTAAACAAATTATCCCATGTTTGTTGAGTAGGAACCCCTTTAAGCTGATTCCTAAATCCTTTTGAAGTGTTCTCATCATTTATGAGCACTTTACTCTCTGGTACTTTAAAATGTTCTAGACTTTTTAACCACAGCCCTGGGAATGGCATTTTCTCCAAGAAACCCTGATTCTTATTTGCCAGGAATGGTACTTAGAAACCAAGATTTGGGCATTGTGGAAAATTATACTTTTGAGTCTGTTTCTGTAATGTAAATTCTTTCCAAGAAACTTGCTCACCTTTATAGCTAAAGTTTTAATTTGATTGGCAAAGTTGTATTTATTTTGCAAGATTCTTTTATGTTTTTTTTTTTTAAATCTTCATTGTATCTCTATTTCTTGAAGAGTATTGGTTTTCCATTTAAGATAATATTCTCTGGTATAAATCCCTCTTGATCATGGCGTATAATCCTTTCAATGCACTGTTGAATTTGGTTTGCAAGTATTTTCTTGAGATTTCGGCATCTATGTTCATCAGGGATATTGGTCTGTCATTCTCTTTGTAATGTCTTTGTCTGATGTTGGCATCAGGGTAATGCTGGCCTCATAGAATGAGTTTGGAAGTGTTCCTCTCCAATTTTTTGTAATAGTTTGAGAAGGATAGGTGCTAATTCTTCTTTAAATGTTTGGTAGCATTCACCTGTGAAGCTGTCTGGTCTTAGGCTTTTGTTTGTTGGGAGTCTTTTGATTACTGCTTCAATTTCATTGTTATAATTGTAACTGGTCTTTTCAGACTGTTTCTTCCTACTTTAATCTTGGAAATGTGTGTGTTTCTAAAAATTGACTCAGTCCTTCCAGATTGTTGTATTTGTTGGCATATAATTGTTCACATCATTCTCTAATGATCCTTTGTATTTCTATGGTGTCTGTTCAATCTCTCCTTTTTCATTTCTGATTTTATTTGAGTTTTTTCTGCTTGATGAGTCTTGTTAGAGGCTAGTCAATTTTATTTATGCTCTCAAAGAACCAACTTTAATTTCATTAATTTTTTCTATTGTTTTTCTATTTTCTATTTCATTTATTTCTGCTCTGATCTTTATTATCTCCTTCCTTCTGCTTATTTTGGTTTATTTGTTCCTTTTTTTCTAGCTTCTTTAGGTGTAAATTTAGATTGTTTATTTGGGATTCTCCTGCTTTTGGAGGTATGCTGGTATAGCTATGAAGTTTCCTCTTATAATTGTTTTTAAAGCTACATTTCATAGGTTTTATAATGTTGTGTTTTCGTTGTCATTTATTTCAAGGTAGTTTTTAATTTCCTATCTGATTTCCTCTTTGCTCCATTGGTTGTTTATAAGCATGTTATTTAATCTCCACATGTTGGTGTTTTCCAATTTTTTCCTGTAGTTGATTTCTAGTTTCATGTCATTGTGGTCAAGAAATACACTTGATATAATTTTAATCTTCTTGAATTTATTGAGGCTTGTTTTGTGCCTAGTATATGATGATTATTAGAATTAGTGGGATGATTACATTGTAAAGTATAAAAATGTTGAAACACTATATTGTATGTCTGAAACTCATATAAACAATATAAGATTGTATACCAACTATACTTAAATAAAGAAAATAAATTAAAAACACAAAGGATAATATTCTCAAAAATTAGGATTTTTATCAACTCTTTTCGGGGGTTATGTTTGTTTTCTATTTCACTAGTTTCTACTTCCAATAGTTTTCAGTTTACTTTTGGTTGATTACATAAATTTTCAATATTCTTGATTAAATCAGAATCTCTATGGGTTAAACCAGGCTCAGTATTTTCTAAAAGCTCCCCAGGTAATCCCCATGTGCAGCTAAATTTGGGAACCACTGGGAAATAACAATTATTTGTTAGCTTACTATCCTGTTTGTTGTTAAATATAATAACAAATTAACATTTTGTTTTGTCTTTCTTAAATATTATTTCTTGTAATGTGTGCTGCGATCTACTGTTCCTTAAAAATACTGCCTGATAATGACCTTTCAAGAAACTCAGAAGTTGTGCATTTCACCCATATGTGTGAAATGAAAGCAATAACAAGTACTAGAAAAACAGGTTGTGTATTAATGTGACTATGGAACCTTAGTTTAAACTAAGCATGGTCAGAGTAAGGGAGAGAAATTAAAAATCCAAACTTATAATTAATAAACCAATAATTATTGCTATTGGAGAATTTATTTAAATGGTAAGAGGGTTGTGCTTCCATGGAGGAAGAGTTGCTTTGGCAGGTGGGAGGAGAAAATAAAATTGAGCCCAGGTAAATGAGAATTCATCAGCAAAATAAATTCATTGCAGTCCTATGCCAAGTTTCTTCCCCTCTCATTTTTCCAGTCTTCTCTCTCCCAATCTTTCCCTTCCCCCTCCTTACTTAATTATATTTGCAAATTCTTGACATTTGGAACAGTTTTTGGAGCAGTGGAAAAGTGATGTTTGAGAGGTGAAAGGCAATCACAGCCTGGCCTGGAATCAATTGATAGGGAGAACGCTTGACGGCACTCACCAGCTGATTCCCAGCTGTACCTGGGATGCTCAGCAGCAGTCTTAGCAATTTGGGGCCACTCATGGTAATTGGTTTCAGATGAAACCAGAGCAGCTCATGTCACACTGTCCTCATCCCCTTGCCCAAGGAATTGGAGGACGTAATACAACATATTCAAGGCAAAATCCCAGCTTCATGGAAATCCTACCACTTAAGTTCTAGTCTGAAATGGATCTGATTGTGTTCTGGTAGTTCCTGTGTGGTATGAAGGATTAGTATAATGTTATTTCAGTGGTTAGTTTTGCTCACCTGCTGCTCTGGCTGGGACTTTCGTATTTCCTTCAGAACATCTTGCTTTACAAACACTAAATGTGCCTCTAATTGCGTTATTAAGAAAAACGTAAGTGATCATATTCCTAACTTGGAAGAGAAATAGTGCGTATACTTTTACCTTCTCACTAAATGCCCCCCTCTTAAATTTAAAGCTTCAAATAAAATGAAAATGCTTTCAATAAGTCTTCTCTTTTCTTCTTTCCTTTGATAAAAATTATACATATATAATTACAGGATTTCTCAAATAGAGAAATTGAATCCATCCTATTTCAATTTCACAAACTGTTAATGTTCTCTTCAGCTTCAAGTAAAGCAACAAGATGTCCAGTAGTAGTGTTCCAAAACATAAAGACTCATTAGCTAACATAAGAGGTCTAGAAGCAAGGCGTTTCCAGGGTTGGTTCGATATCTAAAGAATGTTTCAAAGGACCCAGGTGTTTTGTAGCAAAATCACACACCCACCTCCACTGTCCTCACTGTCTCCTGTGTCAAGGACATCTACACTTATTTAACAAGACAGTGTCACTAGAGCTAAACGTACATCTTCAAAGGATGCCATTGGTGGCATTCTGGCCAATGTTTAATGACCCACTCTCTGGAAAACAAAAACAAATAAAAAACATTCTAATTTTCATTTTTGATGATGTTTATATTGTTAACTTCTCAACTATGACCAATTTCAAACTCCAATATGATGTCACTGCATGCAGCAGTGGGAAGAGATGCTCACAACTATGAACCAATACACACTGGCTCCAACTTACCACCAGATACCATCCAAAGTCAGGAAGAATTAAAATACTTTTTTTTTCTCTAGAGAACAAAAGCTTTCCCAGAAGTTTTTAAATTCCCTATGTCTCATTGGTCTGGCTTGCATCTAATTTCTACCCCCTAAATTGATTACTGGAATAACCTTGATTTCTTAGGGAGACGAATCTGCATTCACGTCTTGAGACAGGGTGAACTGTTTGACTCATAAGCTTATAGGAGAGTAAATACTTGCAAAATATGGGACATTCAGCAACTAGAAAGGGGATGAAAATGCCTGGTAGGTGGGTGAGTTATACTGTCTGCCACAGGGACAAAACCAGATGTAACTATGTTCTATGCATGAGTACACATGAGAAGATAGAAATGTGAGCATGTATATTTTTATTCCACTTCCAGCATTTTTTATGAGTCTACCACACACACACACACACACACACACACACACACACACACACACACATCATTTGGATGTGTCATTTTTTTTGTTGGGCAACTCCTGGAGCCCAGTTGTGGTGAAACATCAAAGCAGAAGATTATGAGCTGAGTTGGCCCGACGGCTCTCAGAGAGCACTTCAAACAGTGCGAATGGTTGAGAACGGCTAAAATTCCCCAAGAAAAACATCATCTCTTATAAGACACATGACCCTGAACAATGTTAACATATTTTTTAACTTGAACACTATATTATCTTCTGTTGTACGGCACCTTACTAAAGCATACTCATCGTTTCTAGCAATTGAGATGGTTCCTTTTTATTTACAAGAATGAAGTCTTCCCCCATGGAGATGGGCATAGCTGAGTTGACGACGGTAGCTAGGGATGGTTAAGAAGGACCTGCGCAGACAAAAACAAATACCGTGTTTTCTCATGGTCTAAAGAAAAGAGACATGTTTGTTTCTCTTGATTAATGGACAGTAATTCAGGTTTTCTTCTCTATTATGTTATTTTTAGCTTCTTCTTGTATTATTTTTTGAAAAATAAAGATGTCAGCTCTTTTTCTTTTTTAATGTTCATATCTGTCGTTCATCCTTTATACACTTCTGTTCTGAGTACCTTATCCACTAACGCACATGTGAGTATACCACGGTATCTGTGAATCTATATCTTTTTTCTCTTTAAAGAGAAGCTAAATTTTAGATATCCTTTTTTGCTTCATCTGTCATTGGTAACTTTTATTTTGCTTATTGACAATGCAGAGGTGACATAAGCAGCTCAAAATTTTGTGCCCATTGTGATGAAGGGTTAGAAACCCTGCTGCATCAAACTTTAGGCTGTCTGGTCAAGATTTAGGATACTTTTATAATTGATGAGTTAATTTCCTAAGATCGGGCAACGTGTGCTTTAATACAGGAAGAACTCTATTAATAATGTCACTGCCATGATAATGAGGTACCTGTTGCCAAAGAAGTTTCTTATGTTGCATTGGGATTATTCTGCAGTACCTTTAAGTGATTTAACTTATGTTATAATTAGCGGCTCAACATTAACATCTGTTATATATGTCCCGAGGCTTGAAAACTTCTGTTCTTTTTCCTTCTATTTTGGAAGAGGAATGGTAATCACTTTGCTTTGTGTTGGTGGAGAACTAGTCAAGGTGAAGCAAACTTAGATTCTAAAAGAAGTGTTGGGGAGATGTAAGGAAGTAACCCTCCGAGGTTGATAAACACTCCAAAAAAAAGTGAATTGCCAATCTTAGAAATATTTTTAAAAGAATAGAGATTTCTTTGCCCTTCATGTTTTAGCAATGCTTTGTTCAAAATCCAGAGGGTGACCCAAAAGAAATCTGATAAATCCTTGCAGGTTGGAGTCTGTTCAATAATGTTAATTTAGCTTCAGCTCTGAAGAAAATTCACAAAGTGATCTTATTTTAGATACTATTAGAGTTGTATTGATATCACTTCCCTGGGTTCTAAGAAAATAAGGGATTCCTTCTCCAGAGATTCTTTGTGAATATTTAACTATCCCTCCCCCACATCAAATGCCAAGTGACCATTTTGAAATGTCTTTTCCTTGGGCCGACCAGTTGCTGGAGCATTCCGTGGACACATGTGATGAGAAAATAATGTAGTATTAATACTTAAAATAAAGATAATGATGCTATTTTTCTCATGCCAACTTTAGAAGTCATAAATTTAAAAATATAGTTCAGGTGTATACAACAGCTGTTCCTTTGTACCTCTAAAACTTAGGGCTATTATATCTACCGTTCTTGTTTACTACTTTTCTATACAGAAATGTCAATTTTGAGAAAGTTTTTTAAGTTGGTTCTCCTCAATACTAAAATGTGTTTTAATGAAATGTAGATAATTTACTCACTGCATTCTTAATTAGGGTAATTTAAAAATTTAAATTTGCTATCTTTCTTATTCCTGCAACAATACAGGTAAAATAAAGGCTCAGCAAAGTACTCAGAAACAAAATATAATTTACAATCGATCTCTTTTAAGCCTTAACATTTCTCTTCTCTTTTGGAAGAATTTCATGTGGTTATTACAGACTCCTGATGAATAAAAAAAAATTTTAATTTATTTTTTTAACCAAGTACGTAGTTTATACTTTGAAAATTAAATTTTTATTCTGTAGTAATTTTAAATGTATAGAAAAGTTATAAGAATAATAGAGAATTCTCATACTTTTTTCTATTTTAGTATCTTACTTTAGTATTGTACAGTTACCACAATTAATGAATCAGCATTGGTATATTATTGTTATCTGAAGTCCGAACTTTATTGGGATTTCCTTAGTTTGTAGCCAATGTCTTCTTTCTGTCTGAGGGTCCCATTTAGAATGTCCTTACTATTAGGAGTCATGTTTCCTTAGGCTCCTTGGCTGTGCCAGTTTCTCAAGCTTTACTTCTTTTTCATGACTTTAGCAGTTTTAAGGAGTTCTGGTCAGATATTTGGTATAATATCCCTTAATTTTTTTTTTTTTTTTTTTTTTTTTTTTTTTTTTTTTTTTTTTTTTTTTTTTTTTTTTTTTTTTTTTTTTTTTTTTGCTTTTTGGTATGTGAATTTTGGTTTATTTGATGTTTTCCTCATGATCAGACTGCATTATGGATTTGGGAGAATAAACCAAGTGTATTTTTAAATGTAAGTGTTTTATTCTGTCTTACCATTTTTTATACTGTGGATGTTGTTTATTGTTAGTGAAAGTACAGGTGAAAGTTCTCCTGGAAACAAGGTATTAACTGCATTGTTTACCATAAAGTTATAAGTAGATCATATCATAAAGTTAAAATTTCCAAAGGAAGGAAATGCATAGCTTCAGCAAAAATTTGCTTCCCTCCAGAAAGTCAGGAATTTCCAAGTGTGATTTCCTAACATTCCAATCATACATATACAGCACTAGAAGAGATAATCCTAGATGCTCAGGAGGCTCTGTAGTATAAAATGGTCATTTCCTAACTTGTTAGCTATGAAAATCTCTATGAAAATAAATTGTACATGCCCACATAAACAAATAAATAAAAGCAGACTGGTTAGTCTGAAGCAGGCCCCCAGAGGGACATTGGTGGAATGAACAGGGAACAAATACACCTACTTCATATGACTCATTTCAAGTATCGATGACATGGGAGGTGTCAAGTGTTGCAAACTTATAGCACATACTTGCTCAAGAAATATCAGATGACTTCTTCTCAAACCAAAATTTAGTAAAGGCATCTTCACTCTGCCATTTGAAATATATATAGTGTACAGCCTCTCCCCCAATACATGTTAGGGTGAAATGAGATAATTATATTTAACAATTAATTTTATACTGTGAAATTAAGAAAATAACTGTAGGCTAGGATCTAAACTGGGTATACCCCCACAAAATTATATAAAATATTTCCTAATATCTAAAATACACTGCACGTTAACATGCTTTCTTAAGACATGAATACTCTATTGGTCAGAGATTTTAAAAACTACTGCCCCCATATATCATATTGCAGTGAAAATATTGTATTATGGAGTATCTTGTCAGTCATGCTAATCAAATGTTAATCTATATTTTCTAATATTAAAAATCCATATGATATTATTTATCTAGTATGTATTCTAGGGTGATGGTAAGAGTAAGAGTGCTTAGAAGTCAACAGAAAATTCACACTAGTCTTACTTGAGGAAAATGAGCAAAGCCACTAAATCAGAATTCTAATACACTCTATTGTGTCGATGTTTGACAAAAATTTTTCAAAGAAACAAGGAGATAAGAGGAGGGGGAGAATGAGATGAAATATTTTGAAATATTAATAATAAAAATAATTCGTCTTTGGTATTTTGGCATACTTAGTGAATCTAAATGATAAATTGTATTATGTTTATATCAATTTAATTAGAGAAAGCTTATATACAACATGAGCTTTCTTAGGTTCCTAGAGGTCACGTAAAATCTTGAATGAGCAGATCCTGCCTTCTGAATAGGAGCCAGGAAGCAGGTGCCACCTCTTCTTAGGTCACGTTTGTTGCGCTACAAGACTTTTAAGTGAGGAAATACTCCATCCATCCTTTACCTCTTTTGTCATAAGTCATGCTTATTCCTTTGCTTATTATCACTATGTCATAGGATGGTGGTCATTCACAATCCCTCATATGATGTATTTTGAGAAGAGGATGATGTTCAAGACATAATTTTTATTGACTTCCCTTATCTGTAAGTACTTTCTGCCATCTCTGAATGTACAGGGGCTGGCAGAAGTAATGCCCTTTTTATGAACTGTAATCTGTATCAAATATTTCATTACAAAATCATAAGCATGTAATTCTGTAACATAATAATATTTAAAGTACTTTAAAAAGAGCATTACTTCTGCCAGACCCTGTACATTGCAATGCATTTATATTCTTCTGGTGCACTTCTCTCCTTTTGTCCTGTGTTATAGTGATACTCATATGTGTGTATGTGTTTCATCTTTTTTACCTCAGTGCATAGCCTGGCAAAACAGCAACAGCCACGATTCACCTATTGTTACCCACACTCCTAGTCTATTGCTCAGTATAATGTAGGGAGTCAGCGAGCACTTGAAGTAAATTTTTAGCCCACCACAGAATGACAGTCCAGAAAAGCAACCTTTGCTTAATATCTCTCTTGAATGTTTAAGATTACCTGAATGCTACCAAAATTACTCAACTCAAAAGAGAATGTGCGTAGGGTAAACACTTCTGTGTTGATGTGTGTCTTTTATAGTTAGTGTGTATTGTATTTTCTTTTTCTCTCTAGCATTTGGAAAACCCAAAGTGGCTTCTGAGTATTTTCAATATAGAGACTTCTGTAACTGTGTGACTGTTTAAAAAACCATTTTCTACTGAAATTTAACCTGCTTCATTTGTCACTGTTTTGTGTCATTTTCTTCAGCTTTTTTCAGAGTCCATAATTTTATGAACTGTATGTTTAAGGTGTTTGATGCCATTTGGAGGCTTCATAAAAGGAGGTCACTTAGAGTTCAGAGATATTTAGGGGACAGAAAAAAAAATCTTAGGAAAGTTCTCCTCGGGGTTAGCAGTTTAGAACCTCGGCATTGTTTGCAGTCAAGGTAAAATGCGCCATGCTAAGATTATCTGTTGTGAATCAGGCTAAAAGCAAAATGAAAAAAATGGGGCAAAATACATGGCAACACATTTAAGGAACAGATTAATATTCCTAGTCTGAGATATATATATATATTTTTTTTCATGGTCATTTTAAAGTGGTGCACTTACTTAGTTTGCAAAAGAAATTTAAAGAAAGGAACAGTAACAGAATTTCATTGCTCTGCTTGAATTTATTGCTCATAATTGTGGAACGTATGCCCCAAGCCATAAAGCATAAAGGAGAAGCTTCTGAGTCATTATTCCCTTTCTTGATTGGCCTATGGGGAAGTAGAAATTAAGATGGTCATTTATGTCTCTAAACATACTACTTTAAATGTAGCCAAGCAGCGTGTCCATTGAGAGAAAAGGAGAGGAGACGGAAATGACCAATAGCTGGCTTCTGGCTGGATAAAACATTTACACACAACTTCTGGCTTCCCCTCAAGTGGAGCTTTTGCGAGGGATTTATAGGTCAGATAGCTCAGCAGTTTCAGCGTGTTGCCCACTGTACCTTAACAAAGCTCATGCGTGTTTGTACAGCTGGACTGGTAGCTGTGGGAGTCCCAGGAATCCCACAAGGCTCCGTCCTTTTACCTCCCCTTTGCCATTTAGCAGCACACAAATACATAGAGAATGAAACTGTCTGACTAGCAGGTTAAAGGCCCACAATTCAAGCCCTGTTTATTTTCTTTTCTTGATTTCCTGCTGCTACAGTGAGTAAATGGTATTTTCCCCCCTCACTTTTTAATTTTTTTTAATTTTTTTATTTTAAACCTGTTTGTCTATCAATGTCTTGTAAAGAGTGAAAGAAATACTAACATTTTAACATAGTTTATGCGACTCACGTTTTGGTGTACTATTTTGACTCTCTCTCTCTCTCTCTCTCTCTTTCTCTCTCTTTCTCTTTCCCCCCTTCCCCCAACCTGCATCTCATTTCTCTTAGGCCTCCCATTCTCATCTTTTTCTCATATTTTGGGAAAGGGTGGGAGAGAAAGAATTATTTATCCAAAGGAAGGGAAAAAATAACATCCCCAAACTCTTCGAGTTTAACTTCACCCTGAGGAAGGGTGTTATTTTAATTACCGTTGAGCCCATTCTGTAGGGAGGCCTGTAAATGCTTGATGCAGCTAAGAGAGTAGCAGTTAATATGCCTTTTGAATCAGTGCCACAAACTACAAAGACTGCCATCTGGGGAGGTATTACATTGTACGAAAAAATAGTTGAGACTTTTCTTTAAATGAGCTTATAAATTCCAGTGAATCTTGGGTTCATTTCATTTTTTTCCAAAAAAAAAATCCTTCCATATGAAATATTGAAAGTTATATTAATTAACCAGAAAAAGAACAATGATTCTGAATTTCAGTGACTATCACTCTACTTACAGGTTTGAGCTGCATGTCCGTGTTTTGAGTCGTTTAGTCTTATCTCCAATATCAATTTCATTAAACTCCTTGAACTGGAAAAGAACCAGATTGGTGAAGAAAAGCTTTTTACACATTCAATGTTGTTTCTTCATACCAAAGGGCATGTTTTGATTAGAAAGCAAAAAGTCTATTAGTAAATTTCTGATATTTCAAATAATGGGTCACCCTTTTTGTCTCCCGGTAGCTGTTTTGGCAGATGATGTAGGAATGGAGGATTATGGGAGCTAGATAAAACCTCTGTGTATTCACTGTGTCTCACAGTGAATTCGTGCACTGTTCTACGACAAGGCATGAAATCGTATGGAGCCTTGGCTTCTTCATCTGGGAAATGAGAAAATGGTACTTCCTTCCCAACCTCACAGGGCCTGCAAGAGTATCAAAGGACATGATGGTGTCAGTGTTTTATATGTGGAGACACTATATGTCAATTGAACATAGGATAAAGCTTTTTCCAAAGTTTTAAATTATTCTTGATATTTGATCTTTTTCTTCACTTTTTGAGAGGGTATTTTCATTGCAAATTCATAGTTGCTAGAAGGTACAAACTGTAAATTTCAAGAACAATCTAAATTCAACATAAATTTATTTTTGTAAAAGTTGTGTTTGTATTGTTATTTTAAACAAATTATAGAGGTACCTGAAATATAATGAAAAAAAACAAAAACCTTGGTTATTTTAGTGGTTAATCCAACTGATCTAATTATAAATATTCAGAAGTACCCATAACTTATTTCAAAACAGTCCAGGATGCTTAAACTTTACACTCTGTTGACGTTTTAAATTACTTAGCAGGAAATCTTCTGATATTTATCCTTCCATTTGCTAAAGTTTCTTAGTTCAAAGCCCCCTATGGAATTTCAAACTATTTAGTAAGGAAAATACACACGTAGCTTCATAAGAAACAGGCCTTGAGTTAGATTGGACTTCATGTAACACCTTTGCCACTAAGGATCATTAGAATGATTTTTTTTTAATTTAAATATCTACTATGTATTGCATTGAAAAGCAACTCATAATATTCTGAGAGAGCACTAGTTAAAAACAATTTTCACTCAACAATTTTTCTTCTTTAAATATTTGAATTACTGTGTGGAAAATATTTTTCAGCGTCCGCATCTCACATCCCCCTTCCATCCCTATGTAAGCCCTGTCTATAGTAGTCTACAAGGAGCCCCCCCAAAACAAAGCAAAACAAAATAAAACAGAATTATCTTTCTTTGATGTGAGAGGGATTATGCCCTCAGAATTTGTTCCTCTGAAGTACTTATCTGGAAGTTTGGGGAAGGTTGCATCACAATTTGCAGAAGAAACACCCTAAGTTGTGGCAGATGCCTGGTATTCCCACTGTGATAATGCACCTGCCCAACCCACACTGCCCGGAGTAGTCAGCAGTTTTTGACCAAAAATGGTATGCCCCACCCTCCAGATTCACCCAGTCTTGCCCCTGAGAGACTTTTTTGTTTGTTTGTTTTTCCAGATGAAAATGTCCTCAAAGGGAAACGTTTTGCTGATGTGGAAGAGGGCAAACAGAAAATGGCAGAAGCACTGAAAGGCATCAAAACCAATGAGTTCAAAAACTTTTGAGCAGTGGACAAAGCCTCTCCATAGGTGTATTGCATCAAATGGGGAGTACTCTGAAGGTGACTGATGTTTAAACATGTAAGAATAAATACACAATTTTTTATAAATAAATTCTATTTTTTGGGTCTCCCTCTCAGACATTTAAGAAGGCAGTATCACTAGAACAATGCTAATGTCCACGTCCATATCCCTGCCCATGGCCACATCCATGTCCACATCCATACCTGGTTTTTGTTTAATAAGCATAGGAGGTCTTCCCAGAATATTTACTCTCATCATATGGATTCTGTTATAATAGTTATATGTTCTTCACCTGATGGTTTTTGCACAAAAGTAAATGTTTTATTTGAGCATAATTAACATTGTTCTTTAATTTGGAAAGTCTAATAAGACATTAAGTCTATTTTTATCTGCTTTAAACATTTATTTGTATTTTTATTTATTTCTTCTCTTTTCATTCTTTTCTACTCTACCTGACATCTTTTTTTGATCTTTGCAGTAAGTCATTTAAAAAAATAAGGCATTTAGATTCCTATGTGTTAGAACTTAGGGCTTTACGTTCCTTGTTCTGTAATCATTCTTTGAGACAGGATCCTTGTGACAATAAATTTGACTACCACATACAGTTGGACTGCTGTTCTCAAGGCACTTACAGGGTGGAACAGGTCGTGTTGGTCCCATAACATTTCCATGTAACTCACTTTATTAATTGCATTGGCTAGTTCTCCTCAGTGGCCAGGACATACTTGCCCTGTTCAGCTGTCCTCTCTCTTTAATAGTTTCTTATTCTAAAGATTCCAAAACATCCCTGAACAATCTGCTTAATAAATGAGAGGTCTTTGAAACTTACAGCCAACTTCTAGGTTCAGACCAGCAGCTGAGTACATTTCTTGAGTGTCTTGGTTAAGGAAGTGTTTATATTCAAAACCCTTAATGAGTTTCTTAACTGAGGCAGGAGAAGAAGATGCAATCAATATGTGTTTCCCCTGCAAAAAGTGAGAGATTGTTGAAGAGTATTAAAAGTCGAACAGCTGGCCGCTGTTTATGAAAACAGCCGGGCTCTTATCCGTAAGACAGGAAAGAGTCAAAAGCCAAAGTCTCCTTTTTTCAAGATACAGCTGGAAGATTTTCAGAGTTCAGGGAAATTTTTTAACCTAGGATAAATACACCTTTTCACTCTTGCAGATACAGGAAAAAGAGAAGGAAGAAAAGAGCTTGAGAGTAAAAATATATTTATCAATTCTGCAATTTAGGTTCCACCAAACACATGCATTGCGTTGGGCAAAAGATATTTTGTTAACTTTGACCAGAAGTAAAAACAGGTGAATAATGTGGCCACTCTATAAAAGTAAGAGGAAAATAATTAATGTAAAATGGAGAAAAAAATGTAAAACTAGCAGTATGGTTAAGGATTAGTTTTAATCCCTCTTATGATCTCCTTATTGACTAAAAAAATTAATGTCCTCCGTATTCATTTGTTTTTGGAAAAAATTTAAATTATAGCAAGCAACTTTCTAAATTAATTACTCGGAATCCTTTTAACCTATCTCTTTGTTGTATAGCAGATTTAATGAGTTTTATGACAGAAGAGATTTCCTCAGAAAAAGGAGCTTGGATAAAAAAATAAAGAGGAAGGCAACTGAATGCTTCATTTGTATGTTTTTCTATTGATCAGTTAATTTTATTCCTTCATGTGATAAATATTTAACTACTGGCAGAGAAAAATTTTTTCTGTCTCGAACATAAGTAAAAATGAATTAGAGGTTGAGTAACCAAAAGAAAAACAAATGAAGGTTAAAATACATCTTCATCTTAAAAATAAACTTTTCTCTACTAGGCAGTTGTATTTTGGAAGTATCAAAATGACCCTATTTTAACAGATGACATGAGTCTTACAAAAATATCTTGTGCTCCAACAGATAAATATGAATTTCTTCAGAGTCCTCCCCATGCATAATATCTGTAAATGTTCCATTTGATGCATTTCTTTCTCTTTAGGATATTACTAAGTTCTGATAAAACAATTTGTCATTATTTGGGAAAAATAATTGGAACATTATGAATGGGAAAATGAATATATATTTATAAATTTTACAATAAAAACTATAAATTTAGTTCATTTGTTCTCATATATCCTGGTTTTCAAAAAATCAGATTAACTTAGTTGTTATTTCATTTTATTTTCATCCTAAGCTGCTTATAAAATATACAGTAGGATATGTCATTTGATTTAAAAACTAAGAATATAATTGTTTATTTCTTTTGGAGGGAAAGCAATTTTCAAGCCTTATCATTAGAAATCTCCTAAGAAGGTGACTGAATTTCCTTTGTTAAAAAAAACCACAAAAATTTCTTATGTAGTCATTAAAACTCATATGATCTGAAGTTTTATTACTTTTCCTCTGTTACCACTCTTTTTTGCTATAATAAGCACTCTTTGCATCAAAATCAACATGCAATAAATCTTAGTTTCCTAACACCTATTGTACTTTTCAGACACAAAGTAAATGCTTTTAGTTGAGCCAGTTCAGCAGAAGCCTGGACCTACTGTTGGAGTAGGTGGGATTCTAGTGAGGAGGAGAGTAGGAGCACCCTAATGCAAGAGAAAGCAGTTCTGCAGCTTTAAGAAAGCCAGGGAAAGCCAGGTGGTTGGGGGCTGTTCTGAGAGTTTGGATGGTGTCAGAAGCTATGATGGAAGTGGTGCTGCCCAGAAGCCAAGTGCATCTCACAGCAATAGGCAGTAAGATGCATATACTCAGCTCTAGCCTTTTTATTGGTAGAATAAACTCATTACCACCATGGCACACATTGGGGAAATTCATGATCCTGTCTTTTCTTCATGCCTTGAATGAACCCTCAATGGACCATCCTCATGGTAAATGGGCTTTCTGATAACCTAATAGTCCAACCATTCTCTGAGCCACTAATATTATCAGAATCAGATTCTACTATGTGGGCATAATGTAGGCTATCTCTATGTTTCTTTAATACTCTCATACATTGTGTAGGTTAGGTAGGCATTGGAGCAATGTGGATGTTAAATTGTTGGCATAGCAATAACTGAAATGAGTCACAAACAAAAGGTAATTATTATACCAAAGGACATATTGTATCTCACTGCTATATAGTGATTGGCAGGAAACAAATATATCAATCTATGTTAGTATAACATTAACAAAACTATAACCAGTTTTGAAGCCTGCTGATTTTTATAAAAACTATTAAAGAATTGAAAATATAACATACATACATAGGAACCCACTAAGTAGATGATGCGTATTTAGAATTCTATTAAAGTTTCTTGATTACGATTCTTTCCCTAGTTCCTGGGAGGGAGTCCATGTTATGAAATTGTATGTGCTTCAGTTAACTCCTTCAATAGAAGGTGTTACTTCTAAATATATTTTTTGATAAATCAGTTTTTGCTTTAATTAAGAGAATCCCACATTGGAATTAATGATCTCTTCGATCCATTGGAACGGACATAAGATAGCAACTACCTTTTTCCTTATTGGTGGATCTCACTTTGAGTCTTTACCATTTTGTCTTTTCCTCCACCTCCAACCTGTTTTGCTGACATTATATACCAGCATAGGAGTTTGGGTTTTATAGTCTTCAATAAGAACAATACTTCTGTTTAACTCCAGTTAAATTATTTGGGACGGCACTCAATAACCCATTGGGCAAGATTAATTTCTCTCTGGCACTGCAGAGAGCCCTACCCCATAGCAGAAAATGTTGTTCTTGGAACAATGTTAGACACTCTTTACTATTTGACTGTCTCCTGACAGAAATTAATAATGAAGGTCTTAGAAAGTAATTTATCAACAACCTTCTGAATTCAAACTTTTATAAACCATGTATCCTCAGTGGAGGGAATATGTTGCTTGGGAGTTTGCATCAAAATGTCAGTGGAAGGCAGATTCTGACCAGGGTAAGTTTTTTGGAGTAACTGATCTGGGTCTGACTTGGAGTTTGGTTAGACTCCTTGAGGCCTGGTCTTGAAAGAAGCTGAAAGGCCCTGTGGCGGGCTCTGAGTGATCCCACAAGATGTGTAAACACAGATGCAGCAGGCAGAGCAAGCAGCTCAGTAAAGAGCTGGGCCAAAGTCAGAGCAATTAGCACATTGTGAAGCGAAGGGCCGTGCAGGCCTCAGAAAATAAACAAACAGTTGTGTGCAAGTGTCTTTACAAGAGAGCTTCGAAGTAGGCTTAAATTTTTATAAAAGGTCATGAAAATGGGAAGGATGATGTATGTTCTATTTATATCTTTTGCCTAAAAATATAGTGATGAGGGTATATTTTGTATATTGTGTGTTTAAAGGTATAATTGTGTGCCTTTATTGGAAAGGTAAATGTTCATTTAAAAATAATGCACTTTCCGCTTCTATCAAGCATAGCTAAGGCTTTAATATTTATTTACCAAAGAGATATTTTAAAAGGATATTAAAAATGATCCACATCAATGCACGATGTTAATAATATGCAATGCTAGGAAGGGAGTAATATAAGGGAAGGCTGTGTACTTTCTGCTCAATTTTCCTGTACACTTAGACGTTCTTTTAAAATTCAAATTATATTAATTTTTAAAATATTTTAAAAAGAGTATTAAAACAAACACCAGAATTCATGATGGGATAAAATTAATTTCCCTTTCCACTGTCCACTAACTTAAAGTCAAGTTTAGAAGTGCTTTGAATGCGTTTCTAATAGAAGCAAATGAATGCAAGGTCACGCGTAGAAATTCTTCCATAAGAAAATGAATAAGACAAACATATATATAAAATATGCAGTTTTAGAAATTAAGAATCTTCTCTCCCTGGGTCTTTTTGTAGAAAAAAACAATTAATATCGTATATATGTATCTATTCTCTGTGTGGTGACAGAAGAGTGTTGTAGCAGTAGTCTTCAGTGATAGATAAATATAGTAAGATGTTTTTAAAAAGCTTTGAAAATGATAAAGGTATATAACTACAAAAGTTGATTTAAAAACACTCCTATTTAGTAATCTTAATAAGTATCAATATATCCAAATCAACCCTCCTGCGTGTTGGTGTGGGAATGGATATACAGGTATTTTCTAAAAGGTAGTCCTACAGAGAGAGAGAGAGAGAGAGAGAGAGAGAGAGAGAGAGAGAAAAGAAAACAAACTGAAGTGTGAAATTCTAGTAGAAACTATTAAAAGGCATTTTTCCAGTGGCAAGCTTTATTTCCAGCCATTTATCTTGACTCTCTTTATGACTTTTGATTTTGCTTTGTCTGAGAAATAAAGCAAGTTGAGTAGAAGGGCCTGAAATTAAAAACAAAAAACAAAACAAAAACAAAACAAAACCAAAAAAACGCCTAAAGTCTTGACAAAGAAAAATATTCTTTCTAATTCTGTCAAGAGATTTCCAGGATCAGAATTTATGGAGGCCTGAAGTTCCTGGTTCTACCTGACATACTGGCATTATTTGATCTTTCTGACCACAGCACCCCAAAGCTGAAAAGAATCAGTCAGGTAGAATTCACATTTATTTTTTCCTTCAATGAAATTCATTGTATAGTAGCATATGTTTAAGGGAACGTGTGAGTTTTATTGCAGGTCAGAAAGGCTGCAGTTCTAATCCGCGATTCACAAAAAAAAAAAACAAAAAAAACAAAAACCAGAGCACACAAAAGCCAGTGCGAGATGGCTGGACTGGAGATTAGAAGGTTCCAATATGTAAACCATATTCCAGTCTAATATGTGTGTACCAATAGAGTAATAAAAATGAAAATGCTCTGTGTGGATAGAAGACCATCTTCATTTATGGCCCTTAACACTTTATTTAAAAGTTGGTCAGATTCTTGTGAGACCGGAATGATTCTGAGTATGGTGCTTTGTGAAGTGCATAAACCATTTGTGAACTCAAGGGGAATATTAAATATATTTCACTTGCCAAGAAGTTAATCAGTCAACCACAGATCCTTATTCAACGCGATTTATTGAACACCTGCCATATTAGAAGAGCCATAACAAGCCAGGTGGTGAACTGAAATGGCAACACTGCCCTCAAGGTGCTTATAATCAGAAGGAAATATAAAGGATGGCAACTGAAATTTACTAAGGCCTCTGAGTTTACAATATTTCACACACATTTACAAAGGATGGTTGAAGCACAATAACTACATTCAACACCACATCATCATCAACAACAAAAAACCCCAGCTATACCTACACGATCATTTATGGGTATTTGTATAATGCCCATGCATGAGTGTATAAACGTGCAGAGGAGGGACATTTGTCTTTAGTCTAGAATAGCTTTAAGGAAGAGCAGGACTTGAGACAAGTTCTAAAGAAATGGTAGGAAATAAGAAAGACACTTTATAATTAGGGGACAGAATTCTGAATGATGTGACTGGAAAATAAATACCATGTCAAATTGTAGTAATCAAGTAATTAACTGTTAGTTTCCCAATTCAAAGTTCTAACTTGATTTTAAAACTAATTGAAAACAGTTAGAAAACTTCAAGCAGGGGAGTGATGTGAATAAAAATTCCCTTAAAGAAGTCTCTTCTGTCTTCTATTTGTAGGAAAAATGACTAAAAAGCTCGAGTCAGGCTAGTCTCATGGTTTTAAGACACAAAGAGGAAGACTAATCTGTCTAATCACAACAGAAAGTTCTGAAAAGGTCAGAAGAGGTAGGTTGAGGTTTAGTTAATCTTACCCACCATGTGCCTGTTAACTCACCAAGAAATTTAGGATTATAACAAAAGATTGTAATGAAGAGTGTTGAAATGATATAAAAACATATGGCACAGATTAGGTACTCGAATTACTTAGTTTAATCTGAATCTAAAATGTAAATCTAATTATAAGAATTATAATAGTAAGTTAATATATAGCTTCAAACATGAAGTTAGTTTTTTATAAATAGATATTTTCCTTTTATAATAAGATTATGCAGAGAAAATTTACATTCGGCAAGTTACACATTTAGAGGCCATCTCACATTCAGAAGAAAAAAGTTACACCTTTCTTATATCTCCTCATTTTTGTCAAATTAGAATGAATCTATAGTAAATCTGAAGGATAGTTCAAAAATTGTTTTTAAAGTAATCTAGTTGCTGAGAAAATCCTCAAGTGTTGTGTTTCTTTTCAACCAAATGGAATTTTAATGCAATCTCAGCCTATTAGTCTAATTTATCTTTCTTTATCAAATAAAAATCTCAAGGAAGAACCAATCATTTTTTTACAGTTTAGTATGTAAACAAACAAACAAAAACAAGATTTTTAAAAAACCCATGAATTGAATGGTTTTGATGTGGAACATTGTTTTAACTAGCTTTAACCTTAGAGCTTTTTGGGTATAAGGATTTGGGTTGCTTTTGGATATTTATTTATGTTTGTAACATATAAATAATCAAGGGAAGGGTTTTTGTGTGGTCATTCCTTTTGAGTACCAACTTTAGAGTCAGACGGTCCTATCTTTGTAATTCAGCTTCTCTCCTAACTAGTCTGAGTCACTGGCAGGGAACCTACCCTTCAGAATTGCTGTATTAAATAAGGTTATACATACCCAGAGCATCCACTCATCAAATAACTCACCTTTTCTTTCCTTTCTTTCTTTATTTTTATTTACAACCTCATTCAAGTACAAATAGACTCAAACCTAAAATAACTAACAGTAACAAAAACCATCATTTGCATTTATTTACTCAGCACTCCAGTTTACAAATGCTTCCACGTTTATGATGTCACTTGGTGTGCACAAAGCAACGACTACTATTGCCATTATACAGAAGATCATTGTGACACCAAACAGTTCAGAGAAATATCCTTGATCACAACATTAATAAACGTTATGGTTAGATTGAAACCCAGATGTCCCCAAACTAAGGACAGGGCTTCTCTCTACCATTCTTTGTCACTGTTGACAGAGGGATAGTCCTAATTAGGAAGAACAGGACAAGTGGATAGATGACGGGTAGAGTCATGGTAGGAGGTAAGAATGAAATGATAGGATAATCCAAAGCTAATTTTATGGGTCAAAAGAGACATTTTCTAATGCAATTACTTGTGATAGAATTAGGAATAAAACCATGTGTATGCAAAGAAATATCAGGGACTCGAGAAAAATACTAGAATTGATTTTGGTAGAAATAGCAAAATCGCAGGTCTGTAAGTCCTCTTAAAAGGACTGGAACACTTGTTTTCTACTAACTAATGTAGAGGTTCTAATACTTTGTGTTTAGGGCACATGTTCTAAATTAAGTTAGTTGTTTGTCAAATTAATAATATATTCACATTTTTCCAATTTTAAAGATACCAGAGAGGATACAGCAAAAATTTTCCTTTCTAGGTCTGTCATCCTAAGCAAACAATTACCCTCCTATATCAACCAGGGTTCAACAAGAGAGGCACAACCAGCAGGAGGTAGGAGGTAGAAAGATGATAGATAGTAATAGATGACTTTTATCTCAAATCTCTCTCTGTCTCTCTCTGTCTCTGTCTCTGTCTCTGTCTCTCTCTGCGTCTCCAGCACCGCAAACTGTTCTCATATTGACAATGGCTAGATTTTTTTCGGGAGAGTATGTGTATATATAGATATGTATAGATACACACACACACATCCGGAAAAAAATTCAGCCATAAGAAAAATAGAAGCATTTATGGCTGAATATTTTTCCGTGTATGTGTAAGGGTGGCGGGGGGGGGGGGCGCTTATTTTAAAACAGTTAGAAGCTTTTTTCTTCTATGCTTTGTAAAAGTGTATGTATCACTGGAATTTTCTATTTCATAACTGTTCAATAGAGCTTTTGAATAGTCTCAGCTTGGGGACTTTTGGGTGGGGAGCTGGCTGAGGTAGCTATTTGGCAAATTTTTCTGTTTCTTTCAATGATAAAATTAGTCCATTCATCATTTCTTTCCCTCTTAGAGCAAATTTAAATAAATTATTTATATTTTTAAAACTATGTCTATCTTATTCATATTGTCCAAAATTTTTGCATAAGTTTTGGTAAACAAAGCAATCCTAGAATTCTATAATTTTTCCTGTAACTATATTTGTTTCTCATAATTTCTTTAATTTATAAAATTGTGCTATTTCTTCCTCCTCTTTCATAGCCCCTTTAAAAGGTCTTAATTCAGCTAAAATATATTTGTGAAGTTGTATAAATAATAGTTCATGTACAATGCAATGTAAAAGATGATGACTGTAGTTAATATTGCATTGTATATTTGAAAGTTGCTGCAAGAGTAGACTTACAAGTTCTTATCTCAAGAAAAATAATTCTGTAACTATTTATGACAATGTTAACTAGACTTATTGTGGTGATCATTTCATACAAATATTGAATCACAATTTGTACAACTGAAACTAATACAATGTATGTCAACTGTACCTCAATAAAAAAAAATAGTGGTTAAATCTTAGTCCAAGATATACTTACTGTCTCTGAGACATTGGAGAAATGTCTCTAGCTTCTATATTCCTCAGTTTCCTCATCTGTAAAATGGGATAATATACTATTCATTCACTTTATAAGATTACTCTTATGATTGAGTTAATAAACAAATTTTTTGAACAGTGTTACTTATTATTATTGTTATTGTCATTATTATCACTTATTTCCAAGGAAGTAGCAAATGGATTTATTTGTTAATTCTACTGCTTCTTGTTTTCAAACATAATTCTTTCTTTTTGCTTTCCTTATGGTGATTTTATTACTCTTTCATTGATACCAAGACAGTTTCTGTATTTTTATCAAGTCAATCTTTGATTGATTGAACAAAGCTCCAGTGGTTTTTAAAAACAGGGCTAATGGGCATAATAGTCTGGGTTCCTTGATGCTCAGAAATATTTGTTAGGTGGCTTTATACTTGAAGGACAGTTTGGGATGGGTAAACATTTCTTGGATCCTTCTCTCCTAAAGGATTTTGCAGACATTGCTTCACAGTTTCTTGAATTACAGGGTTTAATATTTCTCTGGACATCCCTGAGGGCATCTTGATGATTTTTCACCTTTAAAAATGACTTCATACTCTTTGCTGGAGTTGCCAGTGATTTTTTCCTTTACCTTTGCAATTTGGGAATTTTATTTCTTGGTGTGGTCCACTTTGCACCAGCTTTTCCAGGGACACAGTTCACTTTTATAATCTACAAATTAATCTTTTATATAGGAAATGTTGAAAATTTATTTTCACATATTTAATTTCTATTCCAGAATTTAATGCAGGAATGCCAATTATGTGTATGTTGGATATTTTTTGCTTACATTTAATATCCATCAGTTTCTGTTAAAATCTTTTAATTCTTTATTTTCATTTCCATTTACTATGCTTTCCTGATTTTGTATTCAGTGTTGTCAATACCAATTTGCATAGTTTCAAGTTCATTTCTTCAATTTTTTAAAAAAATTTCCAATTGTCTCCTAAACACGTTTCCAGCTCATGTCTCCCCTTCTTTTGTCTGATCATCTTCCTCTGGAGCTTTTATCTCTTTTTTTAAATCTATAAAGCCAGTAATCTTACTGAAGTTTTGTAAATGTACAGTGTAATATTTGTTTAATATTTTCCTTCAATTTCTGTGGCATCATCCGGTGAATTTTGTTTGGCTGCTAGTTGTTTTTACTTTTCCTTTCCTCGTTGTTCCCAGTGAAGGTACATAGATTCTGAGTGTGTTCTTTAAACTTTTTGGTTCTGAATGAGGTGAGGTTTTTTTGTTTGTTGGTTTGGTTGGTTTTTTGGTTTTTTTCCTGGATTTGCAGGTGTCTCGTGACAGACGGGCCATACTCATGCTAAGGACTTGCAGAAATTTTGATATAACTCAGATCTTGCGGTGAGTTCTCTGCATCTTGTCTTCACCCCAGTTAATAGAGCCTGGCAGCTGCTGAGCTGCTCACCATGGTGATGCTCACTTCTTTTCACTGTTCAATGACAGACTGACCCATACTTATACATCAGCGTGATTTCTAAATCAGCCCATGCCACCTCTGCTTCTTACAACCAAACCAGGTCCAGGGATGCTGCACCCACTAGCCCAGGGTTCCATTTTTGTTTCTCCAAACAAGGGATGGAGAAACCCAGAATGCCTCTCTTCCCCTGGCAGAAGTCCACCCCACCTGCCTTTTCTGAGATCCACAGCCACCAACAACCTCTGTAATTCCTTTCATCCACATTGGAATTTTGGTTGCTTTTGTATTTATTTTGTGAGTCATAATTTTAGTTCTTTCCTAGTTTCATAAAGTTATTGTTTGTGTGTCATTTTGTCCTTGTTGATTTGGGTTATTTCCTGTAAAAGAGAGGAAAATGTTGGCTTTTCTTCTAGTATCAAACCAGAAGTTTCCATCTTAGTCAAATTTTCAATTAATAAAATTTTGGGAATACACGTGAAGACATTAAGCAATAAACATCAAGATAAAATTGTTTTATGTGCCTTCAGACCTCGCATTAAATGTGCTTCTCACTTCTTACCTGCAGCAAGCCATACCTGAACTCCACAATAGGCTGCGTGACTTAATTGGCTAGGTAGTTACTTTAGCATACATCACAACAATTGATTGTTTACTCAGTTTTATCAAACTTTATTAACTTATTGCTCCAGTTTTCAGAGCCATCAGTAAGAGGATCACTGTTCTGGTAGCTATAGCATACTGATTGGTAAAGGGCGATACCTTCTACCTATTATTGATGCAGTAATTATTTTATTGGATCAGTTGTTTAAAACCATGGTGTTTATTTAGGCAAAGAATGCTATGAGCAACTAATTTCTTTTCCAGAGTATACCCTCTGTTTTGGAAAGACAACGCAGCAACTCTTGAATTTTAAAATATAAAAGTATATTACATCTAAACATAGTGACCTTGATACAGTCCTTAAAACGGCCAACAAGACCAAGCATGGACTGGACCCTACTTATTAACTTTCTGATTCTGTCTCATTTTTCTCTTGCCCTCACTCATTTGGCTCCTGCCACACTGACTAACTTGCTATCCTTTAACCACAACAAACTTATTTTAGACTCAGAACTTCTTTTGCATTTGCTGTTCCCTATAGCTAAAATTCCTTTCCTCAACTCCAAATGGCTTATGTCTTCACATTTCTTTTCAAGACTTGCCCAAGTGTCACCATCTCAGTGAGATTTTCTCTGACAATTCAAATAGCAACATTACCCTCCTCAACCTCTACTACCACTGCCGGTTCTCCCTAGTTCCCTTCATTATTTTTCTTGCTAGCTCTTCCCACTTTCTAATCTAGTCTGTTGCTTATTTATTTTGTCTAGCACTTGTTTTCTCCTTTAAATTAATATACATGCCTCATAGGAGGCTTATATATTATTTTAGGCTTTTAAAAATGTTTTATTCGCTGCCATGTCCTCATTTCCTATCACAGTTTCTGGCATATAGTAGATGCTCAATAAAATGTTTATTGATTGAATGTATTGTGTGTCCTACTTAGTGAATATCTGTTTAATCACTCCACTATCAGCAGTACATATCAAATCTTACATTATTACCATAATTTTGATTCAATTCAAAGCTTTTTGAGGGAGTTCCCTGGTGGTATAGTGGCTAGGCTTTGGTGCTGTCAACGCTCCGGCCTGGGTTTGATTCCCAGACAGGGAACTACCCACATATTTATTTTTTTTTTTAAAAAAAAGGCTTTTTGAGAGCAGGAATTATGTTTTTCCAGTGTATCAATCGGAACTCTTTAATTTGTGAGTAGAAAACTAACTTAGCCAAAATAGACCATGTCACTAAACTATCTGACAAGTTTTCAATATTGCTTATGTCAGAAATCAAGTTTTTTGAATCAGGAATCAGTATCTGGCTCTGCTTCCGCTTTGTTGGTTAGACAGGCTGAGTATCAGCTCTTCCAGGTTTTAAGTCTTGAGAAAAGGATCAAGTCTAATTCCCCAATAGCCTCAGCCTCACCTCACCAACAGCATCCTGGAACTGGGACACGTTAGCATCTGATTTTTCCACCCATCATCCAATCACGATAGCCAAGTCGGAGTCCTCAGTTTGAGGACTAAGCTCATGCCCAACCCTTGAAGTCAGGAAGGAGTCGCTAGGACGACCCAATCTGAGAGTGGAGAAGGAAGTGATTAAACAGGAGGACAAAATAGTGGATTCTCAGTACCACAGAAAGTATCTACATGTTCTATAAATGCTAGCTGGACACATTATGGTTACTTTCTGTTATGTCACAATCATATTTGTCTTATTTCTATGTCTAATAATTCCAAGCTGTAAACAATTGCTTCATTTTCACTCAGATGCTGGACACATGTTTTTAAAAAATGACTTTTACCCTTTGAAATTATATATTTAAATTTAATTTGGTTTTTATTTAGAATCTGCAGATAACTATCCTTCCTCTGCTCATTTTGAAGGAGAAAGTCAGCTGTAGCCAAGGGATACTGTTGTGTCAAGTCCCCAGAGTTCTCAGGGTCCATGGGGCAAATGAAGATCCAGACTAAGTGGAAATGTTGCATGCTCTTGTCCTGGCCTGGAGATGTTTGTTATGTATTTTCTAGGCATAGTCAAAATTAAGTTTAGGATGTCCAGATTGCTGCCTAAGACATCTACTAACAAGAAGCACAAAAACATTGCTGAAGTCCTTAGACCACATGAGAAATCAAAAATAATTTTTAAAATTATTTAATTTTAAAATGTGTGTTGTTTAAAGGACCATTTTAAAACAGCTCAGGGTTGAAAATGAAACTGCAGTCCAATGAAAATACTTGAGTATAATGATCAGCTCTTGCACATGGTATATAATAAACCACCCAAACCTTAGTGGCTACCAGCAGTAAGCTTTTATTCCTCCATGCGTAGGTTTCCTGGTTGAGATTCAGCTAGTGTAAGGGGGGCTTCAGCTAGACATAGCGCCAAGCTGAGGACTCAGGTCTGATCAACATGTGTGCATTCTGGAACCAGACTGAAGGGGCATTGACTACCAGGGCCACGGTCACTGATGTAGGAGAGCAAGTAGAAACACGTGATGCCTCTTTGGGCTTGTCTTGCAACTTTCTCTCTATCATTTCCTTTTATATAAGTCACATAACCAATCCAATAGACATGGTATGAGAAAATATCCTCTAAGGGCGTGTGAAGAATTGAAAAAAAGATCTATTCTCTATCATCTGTCTATCTATCTATCTAAGATTGTAGAGGCTGGCAAGTCCCCAGGCTTGCAGGGTGAGTGGGCAAGCTGGAGACTCAGGAGAGCTGATGGTGTACTCCCAGTCTGAAGATTGGCAGGCTCAGTCCCAAAGAACCAATGTTTCATTTTAAGTTTGAAGACAAGAAAAAAAAAAAGCCAACATTCTAGTTTAAAGGGCACGAGGCAGGAAGAATTCTCTCTTGCTCAGGGAGGGCCAGCCTTTTTTTCTCTGTTCAGCTCTGTCCTGGATTGGATGAGGCCTATCCAAGGTGGGGGGTGGGGGCCAGACTCCTTTGCTCAATCTACTGTTGTAAACGTTAATCTCATCCGAAATCACCCTCACAGAAACGCTCAGATTTATGTTTGACCAAACATCAGGACACTCTGTGGTCCAGTTCAATGGACATATAAAATTAGCCTTCATATGCTCCTTCTTCTTTTTTTTTTTTAGTTTGTTTTTGGGTTGATTTTTCATGACAAGAGAGGAGAAGCTGAGTGAATCCTCCTTTTCTCTTTTTTCTTTTTTTTTCCTTACTGCGTTCTCAACCCCTTTTCTAAATAAATAGTAAGCCAGCCAAACTTTGAAGAATGTCGGTTTAAAGGGATGCCAAATTATTAGCTTGTCTTGGGTGCCCACGGATCTTGGTCTGGCCCTGTTCCTAAGGTTTGTGCATGTGGCCCTTGGCAACTCAAGAGAGTGAAAGTTCCCTTTCCTTCAAGACAGAACCACACTCTGTGGGAATCTGAAGTCTTCGTTCACATGACCTCATTGCAGAACTCGGCACTAAAACAGTGGGTAGAGAGCTCTGAGGCTGCTTAATAGTATGGTAGTGCATAAAGTCCCTCCTTTGGGGTGTGGTACGTAGAACTTGTGGTGACATTTTTGCTGATTTTATGTGGTGAACCAACATGTGAGTCAATAAGTGGATTTTTATAATTCACTTATGCATTCGCATACTACTAGGAGTGTCCAAATGTCAGGTTGACAAAGCCACATCCTGTCTTTAGAAAAGCAAAGTATCTGCGGAAGATTGTTGCCAGTTGAAGTGTCATCTTTGAAGTATATTAAAAATTGGATTGTTTGTAACCCTGAACGTATAAAATAGCAAAGGAGAATAAGCAAAAGAGGTTTCGGTATTAGTCCAAAAAATGATCTAAATTTAATGAACACTTAAGATTATATAGTCAGTTTTGAGAATTGCCTGTAAGCAGCCTGTAAGCAGAAGAGTAAGAAAGAGATCCTACTGGAAGATTCAAGGGAAATAGAAAAAAAAATCTCTGTGCCTAAAGAAGTGATAATTAGGGGACCAAAGGCAAAAGTGTGGCCATGAGGCTGAAAAGATGACTTCTGGCTGTGTCACTGAGGGAGGGTCTAGCTTGTGAAGCTAGGGATTGTGAACCTTTTCTGATGGGTGTCATGGACCTGCCAAGATCATTAAACAGGTGAGTGACAGAATTGGTGAGTTCCTACAAAATTGAAGTAAGCATGAGAAAGGAAGGCCTGATTAGAATTTTTAAAAGATCTAACATTGAAAAGATTCTGGCGGTGCTCTTTATATGATTCAGATGGATACACAAGTAAATGCAAAGCCTACCTACATGGTGAAATTATAATAATACCTCAAACTTAAATGTCATAGTTGTAACTTTCCATAGATTCTACTTTAAAAAATCTGGATAAATTCATTGAAACTGAACTTTTCCCATATTTTACATCGTGTTCGCTTTTCTAACACACAAAAACATGTTTTCATTGCCCACTATGTAATCTAGCATTTTATGAGGATTTGAACTAAGGACATAAGAACATAAGAATATTTATGAACGAGTATATACATGTTCATATTTATGAACGAGTACATACACGTTCATATTTACGAACGAGTATAAACACGTTCATATTTACGAACGAGAATATATACAAGTTCATATTTACGAACGAGTATATATACACGTTCATATTTACGAACGACTATATATGCACGTTCATATTAACGAAGCAGTATATATGCACGTTCATATTTACGAAGGAGTATACATGCGCGTTCATATTCATAAACAGGTATACACGCGCGTTCCTATTCACGAAGGACTATACACGCGCGTTCCTATTCACGAAAGACTATACACGCGCGTTCCTATTCATGAACAGGTATACACACGCGTTCCTATTCACGAAGGACTATACACACGCATTCCTATTCACGAACGAGTATACACACGCGTTCCTATTCACGAAGGACTATACACCCGCGTTCCTATTCACGAACGAGTATACACGCACGTTCCTATTCAAGAACGAGTATACACGCGCGTTCCTATTCACGAAGGACTATACACGCGCGTTCCTATTCAGGAAGGACTATACATGCGCGTTCCTATTCACGAACGACTATACACGCGTGTTCCTATTCACGAAGGAGTATACACGCGTGTTCTTATTCACGAACGAGTATACACGCGCGTTCCTATTCACGAACGAGTATACACGCGCGTTCCTATTCACGAACGGGTATACACGCGCGATCCTATTCACGAAGGAGTATACACACGCGTTCCTATTCACGAAGGAGTATACACGCGCGTTCCTATTCACGAACGAGTATACACGCGCGTTCCTATTCACGAACGAGTATACACGCGCGTTCCTATTCACGAAGGAGTATACACGCGCGTTCCTATTCACGAA